>CAEGAE010026794.1:0-31217 GCA_903067095.1 Girardinus metallicus
CTAGGTGTGAGTGCATGGTTGTTTGTCCTGTGTGTCTCTGTGTTGCCCTGCGACAGACTGGTGACCTGTCCAGGGTGACCCCGCCTCTCACCCGGAACGTAGCTGGAGATAGGCACCAGCAACCCTCCTGACCCACTGAGGGACAAGGGTGAACAGAAAATGGATGGATGGATGGAAAAAATTATTAAAATTAAAAATTACAATAAAAAATGTATGAATACAAATTTTAGATACTTGTTTTTTTTGTTTTTTGGTAGTTTTTCATTTTTCCCACCACCACTTTGAAAAACACTGTGTTAAATAAAAATATTTTATGATGAATTTAAAAAAGTTTTATCCTAAAATTGAACACTGTAATTCAGAAGCAATAAATCGAACTACAAACGACATATAAAACAGAAGTACTACCAATCATAACAGTAAAATTAAAGATAAGATTTCCCTTGCTTTCTGCTCCAGGTTGGTGCTTCGGTTTTATTCCTATATCTCCTGAGAAGCAGCAGCCCGCTGCTTTGATTTGTTAACATTTACTTCTCCGTAATCTGAGCCCATGTGCAGTTTTTTTTTTCCTCTCCTCCCGTCCTGTAATACCTAAATAAACAAGCATGTTTTCTCTGTGAATAACCCTTTTCAATTCATTCTTCCCGTCAGACAGCAGGGGAAATAAATTTCCATTCTCCCCTCGCTCGTTCCCCGTTCAGCTGCGTCTCATTGTTGCGCGCTGTAATGTGACTGTAATCTGCTGCTGGGAATGAATGGGCCTTTATCAGAGCTGGTGGAAAGTGTCTTCTTACAGGTTGTGTTGCGCTGGGTATTGAGCTCATTAAGCGCCGTCTAATTCACTCTGTTCTGCGGTCTTCAGCCGCTCTGTGGCATCCTTCAATTATTATTCAAATGGGGAGGAAGAAAGCTGAAGACGCAGGCCTGCGGAGACTCAGCTCACTGCAGCTGAGGCTGTTTGTGGGTTAGGAAGTTGAAAAATCACCAATATGACTTTCGGTGAGCGGCGGCGGTTCAAAGAGCAGTGAGGGGCTGCAGAGAGGGATTTTATCAATCCCTTCCTGATGTTGTGTTTGTTTAGCCAGGCTGAGAGTTAAACCTCCGATGAAGTTTTATACTCAACATTTCATTGTTAAGAGCTGACAAAGTAGTTATGAATGGGCATAAAGCATGACGGGTAGTCATGCATCCTGAATGTGACAGAACAATTCTAGCCTAGCTTGGAGGATGATGTTTTTTAGTATTTTGTCGCACGTGCGACTTTGATCGTGTTTTTTATTTAACAGAAACACCACAATTGTGAAATTGTGTTGCTTCAAAATTTGCGGACAATCAACAAAACTCTGCGCACATTCATAATGAAAACGCAACTGATAAAGATGTCACCAAAGAAGGATTCGTAAAAAAAAAAAAAAATCAGGAGTCATTGGAATAACAAAGGGGAGCAAAAAAAGTCCAAACCCTACAGTGGTCAACTTTCTAGATCCGGTCAAACTGTTCTTTGCTGTTTCCACAGACGACAACAAGTTCAGCGAGGCCACGGCGGTGCTCTTCACATGGATCGACCGCGGCGAGGTCAACCGCCGGACCTCCAACCACTTCTACTCCATGATCCAGTCGGCGAACAGCCACGTTCGCCGGCTGATGAGCGAGAAGGCTCTCCACGAGGAGGAGATGGAGCGAGCCAAGGAGATCTTTAAGAACGCCCTGATGGCCATATTGACACAATGTAAGGATGCTTTTTAAATGCGATGCTTTCACAGTGAGAGAATCGTTTCAGGCTGATGGTTGAATACCGGCAGGTAAAGCAACAACGAGCTGTGCAGTCAGTAAGGTAAGCCAGACGGATGACTTCCTGTCAGTACGTTAACGAGAGCAAGAAACACGATCCAGGAGGGATTCGCTTTCATCTGAGTTGTGAGGCGATTAGGATTTGTAAGAACTTTCAACACAGTAATATTTTGTGGTTGACTTCCTGTTATTAAATCCGTAGTGAAACTCCTGTCATCTCATCCCGATTCCCTACGAGTGCAGCGGAGTTGTTCTCTGCTGCAGGGCGTGGTGCCGCAACAGATTACGGAGGTGCACACCATAAAGACATTTTCAGCACATTGGCTTTGGAGCCCGCTCTGGATTTGATTCATTTACTCCGCGAGCATCTCAGCCCTGTCTCCATGACAACGTTTTTCATCCGTCTCCCCATCAGCCGCGGTATCCGGAGCTCATCGTGCTGCGGCGATGAGGGTCAGTCGCAGGAGTTTCAGAGGCAGCGGCGCGACAACGTCCTGACCTTTCCACGCCCGGGCAGCAGAAAAGTCCAGAACACGGAGCCGCCAGGGACAGGCTGCATGTTCTGGAGTTTTCTGAACATTCAACATCGCTTAGTCATCATCAGCTCAAAGTCCATATTTCACAATCTTTACAGAACTTGAGTTTTTACTTCCATCATTTGGGAAAACTCGGAAGTTCAGCGACAGTGTGTTCTGAGCTTAAAGGAAAAACACATCACTGACAGCTAGTTTTGTTAGATTTAGCTATATATATGTGTGTATATATATGTATATGTGTATATATATATATATATACATATATATATAAATACACAAGGCAGTACTAAACTGTAAAAAGAGACCCCAAGGATTTCCTTTGAGCATCTATCTGTGAAGATGATGTCACAGATAGATCGATGACGATGATGTTGATTTTCTGCACTGTTACAACTCTAGTCTGTCTATAGTTTCAGCGATGGAAGCAGAGGACGTGAACGAAGCCATTCAGTCCATGTTGGCCTAATATTTAGTTAACATTAACAGCCGCCTCATTCAGTCCGGCTCTTCTCTCTTCGCCGTGGAAACTGTTTACCATAGGCAATTTCCGGTAAGCTGTATAGCGTCGAACTGATCCATTACATACGTCACAAACAAGCGTTGGCGATTGGGTAAAATTTATTGCTTCTTGGAGGCAGTCCACGCCTCCAAGAAGCAATCATTTCTCAAAAGCAGAGAGCCCACCATAGCAGAGACCCTCTAAACGACGCGAAGGGTAGAATAAGAGGAGGGTTTTTACCACACTTTAATCTGGTCTTAATATGTTAATTTTATAAAATTATAATTATTTATAAATTGTATTTTACTTATTTCTGTATAAATAGTATCAGCTCAAAATTACAAGATAGAATTTCATTATACTTTATCATTAAGGTCAAATAAGTCAATAAATTGTACCCAATGAGAACTCTTTGGTACTTACCAGCTCTTTTTTTTTGGAAAACCTATTTGGTTGGGGTTCAAAGCGAGTCGAGTCAATTTCTGGTCACCGGTTGGCTAACGTTGTTAGTATCTCTGGTTGAGTCACCAGAGCGACTTTGTTACAAGATTCAAACACGTTGTTTGTAAAAATTCAAAACAGCGAGAGAGTATATTCCAAGCTTAAAAAAAATAGCAACACTGAAGTCCATCTCGTGGTCCAACGACGACGAGAAAGTACAGAGGGAGCTAGACAACGCAACCTGAAACGGGAAAATATCTTCGATTGTTTGTTATAAACAAATCACATCACGTCAGTGTTTGTGCCGCCTTGCCATGACAAACCCATCCACGTTGAGGTTGTACTGCGTTTTAATAGAAAGCGACACAACGTGGATGCTCTACGTGGGTGTGCATCTCTAGAACACATGTGACTCCAGTAGCTCTGAGGGCTGCTCATGTTCACCTGTCTACTGATTTAAAAATTATTTAGAGTTTCTGTTTTCACAGTAGATTTACCCATTTCCAACTGAAGAATGACAGAGATGAAATAATATAGTCATGACTTCCCTGAGTCTAGCCCCAACTTCATTAGCCTCTTGAGCAGCTAACAGTTAGCCACATGTAGCATTCTCAGAGTTCCTTCTGTCATTATTTCCAAAATTACCTGAAATTCTGGTACAAAAGTGACTGAAAAGTTGCGACTGCTTCTTCTGCTTTTGTACCAAAATGTCAGCCAGCTTAACAAATATCATGGGTAGCACTTCCCGTGAAGTACTGAGTTACACTCCTCTGAACCGATGCTCACCTTAGACGGTAGGTTCTGTTTTGATTGATTAAATACTACATCCTGTACAGTAAACAAGGCAGATACTTGGAATGAAAAAAAAAAGAGTGTGTCATCAGTTTGCTTTTCATGTTCCTGTGTTTGAACGGTGGGTGAGTACAGTGCTGCCAAAGTTTGGTTGGTGTTTTTTTTATGTTTTTTTTTTTTTTCTTTGGAATGTCCTTGTGCAGATTCACATAAGAGATAACATTGATTACGCTCTTTGAAATGTCTTGATTTTTAAAATATGTTTACACAGAAATGTTCAGTAACAACAAATGTGAGAGCAAAACTTTAAAGGCAACATTTTTACACAGAATGAAAGAATACTGTTACTCACCAATCTAATGTGAAAGTAACCGGTCTCGTTTGAAGTATCCACGTCGTCTGAGAGGAAATGAAGTTAAAACCATCCTTATAGTTGGCATGGTAACCAGAGTCTGTGTCTGGAAGTCTTCTCCATACAAAAAGGCATTGGAAAATGAGCTGAAACACAGCAAAGGGGGAGCAGGGGGAATCATTTACAGACTAAAATTCACGATGAGAATCTGAACGTTGTCTTTCCATTCTGGGATAAATGTTGCCTTGTCAGTCTTGAAGGAAGTGAGTCTGCTTTTAATGTAAGTACTGAGCGCCCACCAGGAGAGAGACCTGTTCATCACATGACACAGATTTACAATTATTTTATTATTTAATCCCTGTTAAGACAAAACATGATTCACATTCTTTGCTAATTTTGTTCTAAACAGATACGATTAAAAATCAGCAAAAATATTTTTATTGGCTTTAAAGCAACTACTGACCAGCTTTATGCGTTTTTCCTCTGATATTTCTGCCATTTCTTTTCGACGGTGCTGTCACGCTAACCGTTAGCAGCAAACACAAACAGGACCCGGGTTGGACCACTTCAAAATGTTTACCAGACTTCTTACTTGTTGTTAGACAGTTTCACTTCATAAAACCCAAAAAGGTTAACTAACGCAGCAATATTGGAAGATTTTTTATTATTTCTTTGTCTAGTTCAGGACTTTTCAGCCACGAGACTGTCACAGAAACAGTCTTCAGTCAGAGGCCTCTAAAGACTTGTTGTGAGACTTTAGAGGTGAGCTCCTTCATCATCTCTCCTTACTCTGATGAAATTTCTTACAATATCTAACTTTCCTCAGGTGTAAATAAAGTATTTTTAAATTGGTATTTTGGTCCTAAACCTCCATAAAACAATTCTGAATATTTGTACGCAATGAAAGAATAGAACGAAATTTCTAAATTCAAAGCATTAGCGTATATTCTGCTGATTATCCCTGCAGACGTCCTTGTGTGCAACTTATCCGTCTGATATCCAGTTTGATTTAAAAATAAACATTTTGCGTGGGTTCCAAACACAAATAAGATCCTGAGTCTTTGTCTCTTTGAGCCTGAGTGTCTGAATCCAGTAAAACACAGACGTGTTTTTAGGGAATCATCGTAAGATAAACCAGACTGTTGGGAAATTGGCATTTATTTTACGTGAAGTATTTCTGAGTTCTCAGAAAAGTCACAAGCTGCGTTACCACTGACCGTAAAAATTACACAAATTGGAATTTCAAAAATATGGAAATTTGCTTACTGGAAACGCGGCAATTTCGGAAAACAAACAAACAAACAAAATGTGTTTTTCGATAAAAGGCTTTTGCTCTAGAATGACGAGGATTTTTCGGGTATATCGAAGTTAACGTATTTTGCAAAAAATGCGATGGAAACACTTTTTTCGTGTCCTGTGAGTCACTTGATCAACAACTGGATGTTACCACCAGTGGAAATGACAAAGAAGATGACAGGAAGTGGTAGGACGAAAATGGGACGGCATGTTTTTTTAACGACTTAAGGCACGAACAGACTTATTCGCGTGTGATTTGTAATTGTTCTTCTTAACAAATGGAAACACTGCTATTCTGAAAAATATTCAAGGTTCCCGAAAAAAAGGTTTTTGATCTAAGTTGACGTGGTTTTTCAACCTTATCGAAATTAACGTAATTTGCAAAAACCCTCGATGGAAACACTTTTCAGTCTCGTGATCAACAACTGAATGTTGGAAACAATAAAGAAGACGACGACAGGAAGATGATTTTTTTTTTTTTGGTGTTTAATGACGTATTACATTATTCACGTATAATTTTAATTGCATTTTCTATTTTAATGGAAAAACCACAAATGCAAAATTGTGTTTTTCCGACTTTAGCGGTAAAACCATCAAAATTTTGAGTATACTCGTAACAGAAACGCAGCTACAGAGATCACGGTTCAGAATTTGCATAACTTGGGATTTATTGGCCTCTTTTTTGATCACTCAGACTCCTGTAAACGAGTAGCATACTGACCACTCATAGCTACTCAACACAGCCCCGCTTTGGAGAACAGTTGCCATTGTTTCTCTGCTAATTGACTTGAAATGGACCACAGGTTATGAGGAAGGGCCAAACCCAGGTGCAGCATGGTGAGTGTGTGTTCATGGTCTCTCCTCTGTTTGGGTGCAGGAGCCTCTAGTCAGAGCTGCAGTGCTACATAAACGGCTTATTTTGTCTTGACTCCCTCCTCCTCCTCCCCCCGTTCCTCTTCCCTGTTCAACTCGAAGTCGAGCAGATCACCGCCATTTTCACGGCCGCCACCAGGCAAAAGGCATGGGACCATTTCTCAAAAGCGCAGCGCAAGAACATAGACATTTGGCGCAAGCAGTGTGAGGTTGGTACGCCTTCTTTCTGTTCTCTCCTCCCAAAACCCCGCAGGCCCGCCGCTTTCTTCTCCGCTGTCACCCACGAGTCCCCCGGGGAGAGCGCTGACAGACAGGGGCCCTCGTCTGATCTGTCAGAGTCGGCGGCCCCAGTTGTTGTTTTACCGGATGTTTTCCCTCTCGCAGACAGACAGACACACACACAGACAGAAAGAAAGGTAGCTGCCTGTGATCCCGGGCCTCTCCTCCTACCAGCTGGAGAACCGTGAAGCATCTGATGTCTCTTGGAAAGTGTGAGCCGCTGCCATGGCAACAGTGATTTCCAGGATTAGGTCTCTGATCAATTATTCATCCAGAATTAAATCAAGATAACGAGCATGAACACGAGGAGTCGGCGTATAAGGTGGGGGGGGGTTTCAGCGCAGGCGGCACTGGAGAGCTGCCTCTGGGTTCAGACGGATGTCGCTGCCTGGGCTGGGCATGGTGGTGGCTTCATGCTGCCATGGCGACGAGGGCTGAAACTGTTAATTGGGATGAATTGATTATTAAAATGATCGCCAACTAATTTAGTAATTAGAAAAAGAAAAACGCCCCCGCCCACAGCATGACGGTGCCATGGCCATGTTGTTCTTTTTAAATCCAGACGGTGCGTTCAGAGTGATGTGCAGCTGAAGTTATGCTGAGATTGAATTGAATATCAAACTCCTAACTAGGTGACTCTTGAAGGCGGCTGGTTGCAATGAATTGTAGTTAAAGATAGGACGCTTATTTTTTTTTTTAAAGTGCCACATTTTCAGGTTTTATTTTATTTTTTCATGCAAAATTACACGCAGCTTAATGATTTAACAACATGTGAAAAGACAGAGGTTTCACTCTTCATCTGTAGAAAAAAGGTTTTCGTTTCCTGTGAGAAGTCAGGTTAAAACAGGCCACTTTTGAAGAGCTGACACCGTCACCTGCCAGGTGGGGGTTTCATGTTTTCACTTCTCTGCTCTCCACTTGTACCTCACACAGGCATGTGCATGACTGATTAAATTAGTCCACAAACTCTTTGTTCCTGGAAACCTGACTTGTAACATTGCCACAACCAAGTTATTGTTTAGTTTTGTAAGCTGTGTATATATATATGTATATATATATATGTATATGTGTGTGTGTGTGTGTATACTGTGATGTTTCAGGAGCTGAGAAATGCTCACAGCGAGGAGATCATGGGCATCAGACGAGAAGAAGAGATGGAGATGTCAGATGACGATTCGGATGATATTCCCAACAAGAGGATGCGCACGGAAGAAAATGGTTTGATGAACCGTTATGTCATTAAAGGAGCAGTATTGTGTTTCCACGCATATAGTTCTATAGCACAATCAAGTTACTATGTTACCTTAAGTTGTTATAAAAGTATTCTACATATCAAATTTAACATTAAAGAAATTTGACGTCTTGAAATTGGGCCTCTGTCTCTTTAAGAAGCTTCTGCTCTTTCTGAAACTCCGCCTTCCGGAAGTCGTCACAACATGGCTCCTCTACTAAGCCTTTAACAACGTTTTCAGCAGCGTTTCACTGAGAAGTAGCTCCTATAATGAGCTCAGCAGATACACAGCTCCACCAGGTGTTTGCTAATTGCTGCCGGCTAGTCTGAAGGAGCGTGTTTTGAAGTACTTCGAAAACTTTTTGTAGGGGAGCGGTGCTCTGGGGGCGGAAGTTCAGAAGCTTGAAAACTTGAAACTGAGCTATGCCTCAGAGCCAGAGCTCGGTTCTCACAGGTGATTTGCACAGCTGAATGGTTGCCATGGAGATTAAAGGATTTCTCAAACATGCTTGAAAGAATCAAGGCAACACTCCAGGTCTGTTTTTGACGAGGGAATAACATCATAACATGACATAAATCTAAAAATAAAAAGTCAACTTTACACAATACTGCCCCTTTAAAAAAAATATTCCCAATTGCAAAAAATAAGAAACCACCTAACTGATGTCGTGTTGCCTCCTGCAGGCGTGTGTGATCAGACCCAGGCCTCCCTGAAGGAGGAGAACGACTCGCTGCGCTGGCAGCTGGACGCCTACCGGAACGAAGTGGAGCTGCTGAAGAAGGAGCAGAGCAGAGTCGGCCGGCCGGACGACGACCACGCTCACACACAGCCACACACACACGCTCACAGCGCCGAGGCTCAGATCCAGCTGCTGCAGCAGAGCATGCACAACATGCAGCAGGTAGGGGCTGCCATCTTGGATTTATCTGATTTACTCTGGAATCAGTGTTCACATCTGTAGAAGGGTAATACTTCAGTTCCATCTGGGCTCCTTCACTTTGAATGAGAACAGGCTTTTCAATTCAGCAGCAGAAAGTGTAACAAAGTGTTGTAGTTTTGATCCCCAATCGAACCGAGTCATCCTTAATCTGATGTTGTGAAGTTGTTTAAAAAGTCATATAAACGGCAAAATTTACATACACACACACGCAGACACAAATTCTGGTTTCTCCCATAATGCCCCACTCCTTTGAATCCACAGCTCAGAAAGCTTTGTTAGTTCACATCACTTGTTTGGCACGAGCCCGCCTGATCCGACTCGACTTCCTGTCCATCTCAATCTGAAGTGACAGGGCTGAAGGGACGACCACCAACACACACACACACGCAGTCACCCTGCTGTCACGTCTTGTTTGTCACCTGCTGCTGTTTTACTTCCCTCAATGCAGACGGCAAGCCGCAGCAAACAAATTAGGACATTTGTTAAATGCAGTTTTCCATGCCGTCGCTTTTACGCAGCACCTTGCAAAGGTCCTCATACTTCATAAACTTTTCACATTTCTCACACTTCAGTGCTTTTTTTTCTGGCAGATAAATGTAGGTTTTTGCTCTATACCTCCAACAGCTTTGCAGTTTTTGGAAATATTTATTTTCAAAGTCGTTCAACCTCAATCAGATTAGATGGAGCATCTAAATCTTGGTGTAGATTTTTAATTGAGGTCTGTATTTTCACTCCATACCCTCTGGTCAACTTCCCCCGTCCCTGCTGAAGAAAAGAATTCCCGCAGCATGATACTACCGCTACCATGTTTCACCAGGCGATTGATTTGTTCAAGTTGATGCGCAGAGTTTTGTTTATTTTTTTTTTTATTTCACACAGCGATTTGCATTTGGGGTAAAAGCTGCAATTTTGATTTTGTTTTAACATTTTTGTGCAGTTTTCCAGTTAATAATTTTAAATTTAGAGACTTTTTTTTTAGGTTTTCTATTTATTCCTGCAATATTTTAATTGAATTCCCCCAAAGGACAGCACTAAAAGTGCTTCTAATGTGTTTTGAGATCAGATTTTCTTGTCATTAGGTTGGAATCTGTTTGCTTTTTCATTTTCAGCATCTGTACCACTTTCTACGGAAGCCCTGAGAGGCAAATAACGACTTTATTTTTATATGACATGCCAATTCTCTAAGTCGAACGTTTTCTTTTTCACAACTTCAGAAGCTATCTGCATGGTTAAAAAAAATGTTGAAATATTTGCATGTTGAGTTTTTTTTCCTGAAAGTGAAGCAAAAATACATATACATAAATTTGTACGTCAGTAAAACGGGAAAAACACTGATAGACAAAAAATATATTATAAATATTTGACTCTACTCTGCTTTTTTATATTTACAGTGAGAAAAAAAAAATCGGTCAGATTTAGAAAATAGGCCTTTCAAAAAGCATTTTTTTCACATCCCTCAGGGCTTCCGTCGCATTCAGTGGATATACA
Source organism: Girardinus metallicus (assembly GCA_903067095.1). Taxonomy (NCBI): domain Eukaryota; kingdom Metazoa; phylum Chordata; class Actinopteri; order Cyprinodontiformes; family Poeciliidae; genus Girardinus; species Girardinus metallicus. Next base: position 10,520 of record CAEGAE010026794.1, read on the forward strand.
TGCATTTCTTGTCTTTAGACTGTTTTAAACTTGAATCCTTTCTTGACGCTAAGCGCATATCTTGGTTTTTTCTTTCAGGAACTCCTGAGCCTGCAGGAGAAGCTGTCGAGTAAAGAGACGGAGCTGGAGCAGGCGAGAGAAGAGCATCACTACCTGGAGATGGAGGTGCTGTCCCTCAGGGAGAAGGTGTGTGCTCGTTGTCACACTGCCTCTGGACAGCAAAGATCACCCAGACAGCTACGGCCTCCAGAGCCATCAAACATGATACGTAGCAGACACACAATGAGGAATTTAGGGAAGAACAGTGGATCCAAGTAGAGCCAATCAGGAATTGAACATAGAAATAATCTTTTTCACTTCTTTAAGCTTGCTCAGAATACCCTTTTTATATTTTTATAAAAGTCTGCAATGCTTCTTTAGTTCATGACTGTTGAAATTTTAATATTTTATTGTTATAACAATTACCTGTATCAAGTTGAGCTTTGCTTGATACTTAGCTTAGCTAGAAATGAACTACTTAGCTAAGCTATTTATCTTGATACTTAGCTTGATACGAGCTACTTAGCTTAGCTTAGCTTGATATGAGCTTAGCTTAGCTTGAAATGAACTACTTAGCTAACCTACTTAGCTTGATACTCAGCTTGATATAAGCTACTTAGCTTTGCTTAATATGAGTTACTTAGCTAAGCTATTTAGCTTAACTTGATACTTAACTTATATCACGCTACTTAGCTTATTTTAGCACAAGCTACTTAGCTTAGCTTGATATGAGATAATTAGCTTGGCTGTTTAGCTTGGCTACTTAGCATAGCATGGGGACATTTTGCTAAATATATTGAATATTACTTCTATATATTGTTTTTTAAGTTTATATATAAAAATCAATCAGGATTATTTTAAGTATAATATTCTAAAACTTGTTTAATTTTAGCAGCAGCAGTAAATATTGTTCCTTTTCGGTTTTAAGTATAAGCAACTATGTGTATTTTTAAAGATTTTGGTGTAAATACTTCATTACTTTGAAACCATAGAAACAACCATGCTATCATCTTCAAGAAGATAAGATAGAAGAACTTTTTTCGCCCAGGTTTAAAATGTTTGAGCTGTTCATATTTGCCTCTGCCTTCATTTCTTCTGTCACCTTTGACTTTAGCGATTCTCAGTCCTTTTGAAATGACAAAAACAGCATCCAGCCCAACGACACAAACCGAACAGCAAGAGTCTGATAAAACTTTGCGCCATCAGCTGCAGTTTCCTCATTCCTTTTTATCCTCCTTGTTACTGTGCGTTTCTCAGATGAAACATGGTAACATAAAACATACTCAGACAGATTGAGAGAGAGAGAACGATGGGCTTAAAGTGTTGGATAGATGAAGGATGTTGGAAGGACACGAGCGCTGCTATGGAAACAGCAGTCAATTCTAATGAGGGACTATTTCTGCATGTTCCTGCTGAAAGGTGATTGCTATCACCTTAAAGGATGTGTGGGCTAAAGGCTGGTTAATAAAACTGGTTTGTTTCTCATATTGATTTCTCAAAAAAAAAAGAAAAAAAAACTCTTTTTAGGACTGATTACATCGAAATGTCAGTTATTTTTCCCAACATTTGCGTGTAAAGCTGAACCAGCATTGTGTTTCTCTTCGTCCGGTGATTCTGTCTTAATGCGGATTGATTTTAGTTTTTGCTTGGCTTGCAGCTACCATCTCACTTCGCTAATGCGGTTGAATAAAACATTAAAGCCGATCATTGTTATAAAACTCAAAAAAAAAAAAAAAAGTTCCAGATATGGAGGCTTTTGTCCATAAACTCACCATAAAGACGTTTCTTTTACAAGTTGCTTGGAAGAACGTCATCGTGTTTCGTCTTTGGTTCAGCGTAAATCTGAATGTGAGTTGTGTGGCTGTGCTTTGCGTACAAGCTGTTGAGTGAAAACAGCTCTCCCTGCTCTTGCCTCTGCTATGCTGCTGTAATGGGAACATCGTCCCGCTCCGCTGACAGACAGCTGCCTGGGCGGAGTTGTAGCAGCTGTCAGTTATTCGCGTTAGCTTGAGGAAACAGACGGATGACCATAAGCTGGAGGGAATGAAAACTATTTCAAATAGATTTAGGGGAAGCATCTATATTCCCATGCAGGTACAACCCTATAGGCACATACATGTTTCAGATCACCAAACTAATTTTTAGGACAGTTAAAGATAACCAGAGTAAATATAAAAATGATTTATTAAATGAGGATGTCACATATATAAGGGAGAAAAGGAACCCTAATCCAAGAAAAATAATCATCTCCTTATTAAATCTTAATTTAATGTGATTAAACTGAATATTTAGAAAATAATGTAAGTATTTGCAAACCACACCCGTAGAACCAGAGCAATGTTTACCAAGCTAAACTACCTAGCTAAGCTACATAACTTAGATTGACAAACGTTAGCTTTGATTAGTAAAAATCCACTTTTCTTTTTATGCAGTTTAGGTGACATTTTAATGTAGACCAAGCTAGCATGAAACCACTCTTTAACAATTTAACTTGATGTAAAAAAAAAAAGAAAAAAGAATACAACAAGCTTAATTCTTCTTCAAAGCTAAACTGAGGAGAAAATGTGCTTTTCACCTAGCCACTGCTTTCATCCTGATAAATTGACATTGGTTTAAAGTTTTATATGTAAAAGAGAAAAAAAAAACATTTAATGTTTTTATGATTGGAGTCATTTTAAGACGGTTAGCCACATCTTAAAATGCTAACCATCTAATCAAGGTGTTAGCTTAATCCAGCTAGCTTGGACTAGCTGTTAGCTGCAGCTGCTAGGAGCAGGGAATGTGATCTTTTACTAAATATAGGCGTTATGTAGATGGAGTATGGCGGCTTATAGCCCTTTAAAATAACCTCCACTCTGAAACTCTGAAGAGCTATGCTTCTTGTTGGAGTATTGTGAGAAATTTCTAGCTTCAAAAATAAATTTCCAGACTTGATTTTTGCCTTACCTTACTTTGAGATTTTACTGCAGGTTAATTTTGGATCCAAGTATGCTTTTGATTTTTCAAGATACGCCGGTGTTCTTGTCATTATGTTGTTCTTGGTTTCAAAGCAGTCTCAAGTAGGTCTAAGTAGCTGTTTAAGGCCTTTTATTGTGATTTTTGATAATCTGTTGCTTTAAAATATTGTTGAATTATATTTCTAATAAACTTGTCAGCCTTTATTTTTATTGCACATTTTTTCAGCGTGTTGCAGCCATCATTTGTCGAGCTTCTGCCATTTTCTGACTCATATTTTAGTGGCAGAAACAGCAAATGATTATTTCTCGCTGTTGTTTTTTTTAATTTTTTCTACGATTAAATTTCTGTTTTCTCTCGTTTGTGTCTCGGCAGCTGTTGAGTGGAAAAGGTGAATCTGTGGAGGGAGCCAATGGAGAGCTTCATGAAAAGGTAAAACCAACAAATAAAACATTCTGATCAACAGTTAGCTGTTAACATTTCTGCAATACATACTGCATGTAAAATTTGTTAATATCAATTTGCACTGCAGAAATTATCTTCAATAAAAGCGGCTAATGTAAAACATCTGGTCCTCCATGTTTGAAACGAATGCAGGAATGCTGGGGGACTGTCGACTCACCCTCTTTAATATCTTGACATATTTCATGGCTTTGCTTGAGTTTTCAGAAAGAACCTTCTCCACAAGGTGTGTGAAGCCTGTGTGTGTGTGTTTTCACAGAGCGTGAATGGGTGTGTTCCCTTGCTGTACCTCAGCAGAGACAGGAGGAGTGAGTTCATGAGAGGAGGAGTCGCTTCGGAGAAAGAGGCTCTGCTGCTAGGTAAACCGGTTAGCGTTAGCTTAGTCGGGGAGCCGTGATGTATTTAAAAAAAAAAAAAAAACACTGAATGCTAATCGTCAACGTTTTGTCAATTTACTGGCAAAAATGTCAAGAAACAGTATTTTTGGGGGGTTATATTTTCTGAAAATACAAAGTATAGTAAACCCAAAAACTATTCACGAGTAGTTAGGGACCACCACTCCCCACAAATAGTTGGAGTATGAGAATACCTGAGATACTTCTAGAAACACTTACAACTGTGTATTTTAATAGTCCAAACACCAAATATTCCCTAAAATGCGCTGAAGCGCACCGTGGAAGCCTTCTTAGCTTTACCACCAGAGATAACATGCAGCTTTCCTTCAGAAGCTAGTTAGCGATTGAGCTAAATATTGGGCTGTTCTGGGGTAAAAATGTTAAATGCTTCAGCAGAAAAAGAAAGTTGAGGCAGAGATGCTTTGTGTTTGGGGGCATGATCAACAGTTTGTGGTTGTAACATGACAAAAAGTAAGAAAAGAAAAAGATAATTTAATCTATGCTATTATGTATTCGTATGGTGCCCTGTGGAATAATTCAATTTTAATTTGGTAAAAATAACAAATCCAGGTCCATTTTTCTTCGGAGAGCTGCTGCTGCTTTAACGCGCCCCAGAAGTGACTCTTTGTGTTTCTGTAGCTCTGTTTCCATGACAAATATGCACAAAACTTCTGTCAATTTCACGCTAACATAAAAAAAAAAACCACAATTTCGCAATTGCGATGTTTCCATTAAATTAGAAACACAATTAAAATCACAAGTGAATAAATTTGTTTGTTTGTGACCAGTGGTTAAAAAACGTCCTCCTCCTATCACTTCCTGTCGTCGTCTTCTTCGTCTTTTCCACCAGCGGCAACGTCCGGCTGTTGATCACGTGACTCGTGTGATGCGAGAAAACTGTTTCCATTGCAGTTTTGCAAAATACACAAATTTCAGTGCGACAAAGTGTTTCATTGAAAGGTTTTTCGAAATCGGCATCTTTCCGTTATTCAAATCTATTGTCGTAATTCCAATTTGAGCAACTGAATGCTCAGTGGAAGGGCAGCTAGAGACTACAGGCTGAAGAAGGAACACTTCAAACCTGCGTGTTCGGGTTTAGACAACTTTTTAATCATTTTGGACGCGGCTTCCAGTGACCCCGCCTGCTGGCTTGACTTTAAAGAGCAGACAGTGCATCGGGAGGCCGATTGTTGCTCCAGATGGATCGTTACACACGTACCAGCACGGTAAAGAATGTTGGCTGAGCAGCATCATATGGAGACATCAGTAATATAACTGTGAGTTTACAACACAGCAGCACCTAAAACATAAAAGATGGAAGGTGTCTGAACCATCCCACCTGAACTCCACCAGCAGCCGTTGGCACACAGACACGCTATCTGGACCGGATTTGTTTCAGACGCCTCTGTTTTCTTTTGCCATTTAAAAGCCACAAGCTTTGTGGCTGCTATTAAATGAAACAGAGAGATTGTATTTGGGCTGCTGTGTCCACAGCAAAAAAAATAAAATAAAATAAATAAGCGGCGAAGAGAAACGGCACCAGCACATTTATCTCTCTTAGCGGCAGAGAAAAAAAAAAATACAGATATGAGAAAATAGGAGGCCCAGCTCTCTGTCTTCGTCCAAGGCTGCCCTGCCTGTAAGCACAGGAGGATGGAGAATACAGAACATAAGCTGCATTTTTTTATGTAACCACAAACAATCAAAACACAGGACTTTGTGTGAATAAATGAAATGACCTATTTCATTTATGAAGCACAGTTTTCTGAGGTCTTGCGGCTGCCCTGGCGTTGTGGTTCCAGGGTAAACACACAACATCACTTTTATCCATTAAGAATCACATTGTCCTTTCCCAGTATTCAGCTCCTATAAAATGAATTTACCACCCTCGGTGCTTTACCCTTTTTTTGCTTTTACAAATTGATCAAAATTGATTTTTTTGACCAAAAGCCCTTCGTTGACAACCTAAAAACTAATTTCTAAAAATTATGGACAATCTAATACCCATAACTGTTCAGAGAATTAATTAGAAGGCATGTTAGGCTACCAGTGGTTGGACATACTCAGAGCGTTTGGTATCCTAAGGTGAACAAATCTTCCTTAGTGCAGACAGAGCGTCAGCATGGCGCAGCGTGACATTAAATAGTGTTTCTATTAGCTAACTGCTACATGCCACATCTATAGCTCATGGTTTCGCAGTTATTTTCCACGTTGCAAACACTAGGGCCATTTCCTTTGAGCAAGTAATTGCGCAAATTGGAATTACAAAAATAAATTTGCTTAATGGCAACACGCCAACTCACATTTTTCAGTAAAACTTATTTGTGCTAGGATGAGGGGTTTTTTTTTTTGCCCCCTGGCTGTATCAAAATTAGCATATTTTGCAAAACTGTAACGGAATTGTTTTTTTTCCGCATCACACGAGTCACATGATGAACATCCAGATGTTGCGACTGAGGGAAACCACAAAGAAGACGACGACAGGAAGTGGGTAGGAGGACGATGTTTTTTGACGACTTATCACGTGAACAAACTTATCCATGCGCGATTTTAATTGCGTCTCTAATTAAATGGAAGCACCCCAATGACAAAATTGTTTTTTGTTTTTTTTTACATTAGCGGAATATCAACAAGATTTGTTATGGAAACACAGCCGCTGTCACACACCCTTTCTTGGTGATTCATGAAATAGTTTTCTTGGCTAAATTTGAATGCCTAATTTATTTGGAACCCGACAGAACCAGCCACCTGTCCATCCTCCCCTCAGCTAGCAGTCCATCTCTTTTCTGTAACGTCGTAGAAATAAAACTCTGTTTTCAGGAGACGAAGCGCCCACCCCCTCTTCCCCTCACCCTTTAGTTCTCCTCCGGTGGCGTTGTTCCATGTGAGCTGGTCTGGTGGAAGGAATTGAATTAGGGCCACTGCCTGTAATTGCCAGAGTCTCGCCACATAAATCAAGGAAATAAATATTGGGCTTGCAGGATCCTCCAGGGATATGCCACTCTATTTCCTAACCCTCCCAAGCCTCCTCTTCCCTTCCCCCCCTCCCTCTGCATGACTGCTTTCTTCTGCAGGACCTCTCAGAGGTAATCAACTTGAGAGCTGGTTCTGCTCTGGCCAGCATATTTTACGGTAGCCTCGCTGCCATTTGTGTAGAGTGCAGCCCTTCATGACGATGCAGACTGGCCGGAAACTTTACATCTAATATCCAGTCTGGCTCAGCCTTCCTTATCTGTTGTTTCTCTGTTGCTCTCTCACTTTTTCTCTTTCTCTCTACTGGTTAAGCTAAATACTGATGGTGCATTTTGTCTTTGAAACAATTTTACAACGCTAATCGCGATCCATGCTAGTGCAGGGGTGTCCAAACCTTTTGTCACGTGGACCAAAAATTGTCGATGAGTTTAAGAAACACGTGTAGTTTCGACTTCTTTTTGGGGGCTGTTTGAACGAATCATTTTTAACCCTCTCATGCATAGCGGTCATTGCAGTGGACAGCTGTCTAAAAACTATTTACTTGTGTTGTGGATTTTTATGTTAGAAATGCACACAGACCACTGCTGTGGACGCTAATGTGTCATACAGTACACTGCCACCTACTGGCCATCCTCTGCAAGTGCAAGAATTTTTTGGTTAAATCCAATATGGCAGACAATAAAGCAGTCCCTCTGTCTACTGTACACGACTCTTGCAGGTAAAAAAAAATATTGTGACATCAAGTAACCCCTAACGAACAATACTGCTGATGTATTTTCCAAATAACAACTTTGTATTTGGAGAAAATTACAACTGATCACTGAGAAAAAAAATGCTATAAAAATAATTTGTTATGCTTTAAGAAAATCAGAAACACTTTGGAAAAAACCCCTGGCATAATTCATGCATGAAAGGGTTCATTTTCAGTCAGAGGGACAAGATCAGGACTGCTGTCTTTCAAGACACTGGCTAGGTTCAGCCAAATCTAATAAATTGGGTCGATGCTAATTTGGGTGCAGCAAAGTCGTCTTTTCAGTAAAAGTCTCTGCGTATTATAAAAGCTTGGCAATGAAAAGACTTGCATACTTTTTGTTTTCTTAATATTTTGTATTGTAAGAAAATTATTTCAGAAACAATTTGAAATAAGAAGTCTTCATCTGCATCTGTCTTTATTGTCATTGTACAGAAGCACAGTGAAATCGGTTTCAGTGCAGCCCCCATCCAAAGAACAATAAAAAGAGGCAATGAGACGATAAGACGAGGGTAGACAGGTGCTTTGTGCCAGTTGGAGGCCACAAAAATCAGTCAAAGGATCCCAAATGGCCCCTGTGCCACACTTTTAAACACTCCCTAGTGCCTTGTGTTACATACAGTGTTTTTTTTTGTTTTCTTCCTTTCTTTCCGCAGGCATTATCTCCACCTTCCTCCATGTCCATCCATTCGGGGCCAACCTTGAGTATCTGTGGTCGTACATTCAGCGGCTGGACTCAAAGGTATCGAAGCTTTTTGCTTCCCTGTGAAAGAGTCAGTAAAAATTTCTATTGAAATTTTAAACATGTTAAAAATGTGATTAGTTAACTGAAATTAACACATTAAATTCCCCAGTTGATTTAGATTTAGATTTCAAGAGATGCAGCAGATGCTAAGGTTTAGACATTGGAAGGGCGGTGAGTGGTTCTGTCCTCACAGCGCGTCTTCTGCTGACCTCTGCCAGGTGTCTGCCGGGGAGCTGGAGCGCCTCATGGTGCGTCTGCCCAGCATGTTCCGACAGGAGCTGAGTGGCGTCGGGGCGACCTTGGAGAAACGATGGAAGTTCTGCGGCTTCGACAGCCTCAGCTCGGCGTGACGCGGGGAGTGCGCGCACGCCGCAGACTCCCGCGATAAGTTGCTTGCGCGTGTGCTCATGCCTATGGAAGTGCGGTGAACGTGGATCGATACTCGACGCAGCGCTGGAAGTCTTGGAACAGACGAACGTTTAAAGCCGAAGGGTCGTCCTTCGGGAAGTTCGACTGAATTTGTGATCCCTCGTAAAGATGCGGTGAACCCCAATGGGACACAAGTCTTGAGGAAGATTTCCTGACTCTCTTCCCTTTGACAGCCAGGAACCATGAAGCCTGCCAGCAGGAACGCCATCCACAGAAACACGGATAGGAAAACCTGTATACCAAAGTTGACCCTTTAGAGATTTCATACCAGACCTCATTTTGTTGAACTGATGAGTGCAAACCCTTTGCTCCCATGTTGTAAACAGACTGAGTACTTTTGCCAAATTTTTTGTTGGGTATCCAGGAGATTGAAGTTGGCAGCACTGTTAAACCAGGACTTGGAGTCGCCTGTTCATCTTTTAAACATTCACAGAAACCTTCGGTGGCGATCCGGTGGCAGGTTCTGATGTTTTCTAAAGTTACACCCATCTCTTCATCTCCTGTAGAGCCATCATCAGGCGTTGGGGCACTTCTCCTTTTTAATGCCGGACATTTTAGAACTCACTTCTGTTGCCTTTAGTGTTGAACTTGGTGTGTGCCAAAGACACCATAAATGACATTAAAGACTTTTAAGGTAAAGTTTTTTCAGATTTCTCATTGGCGTTTTTTTTATTGTTGTTTTGCTTTCACCCGGAGCTCCAAAGCTCCGTTAGCGTAACGGCTGCAGAGGAAATGCTTTAATACTTGCAACATTCTGGTCTGATGTAAAAGTATCAAAATAGAAAAAACCAACAGATGAAACAAGACTTGTTTGACTTTCTACAGTTTAGATTTATGGCCCGAGGCCAAGCCAAAATTCGGGTCGGGCTTCTGTGACACATAAGCTTACGATACGTACAGCACAGAGGAAACTAAATAAGAATGCACGATATGAAGTCGTGCTAATCTATTTGTTATACTCTAATTAGAGGGTCGGAAGCAGTTTGACCTCCTGAAGAAACGAAGGGGCAGAAGTTCCTTAGCCTGTAATAGCACACTCACAAAGCGCATGCAGCTCCGCCCCGTTCCGCTCCTATCAATCACACGTCCCAGATGATTAGCACTTGACTCACCCAGCATTTACAACAAACAGCAACACAGAGCTGGAAGACGTGAAACAAAGGCTAAAAACGGGAGGAGTTACACTGCTTACTCAAATTATAGTAAAAAAAAAGAGAAAATAAAATCTTAATTAAAATAATATGTTGGGTTTACTTCAGGATAAGTTAAGTTAACTGATCGGCTCTGACATAAAGTCCACAGGGTTGGACTCAAATCGGAGAGCCCCACCCTGCTTTCGTGTGTGTGTGTTAGTCAGACTGAGTTAGCTCTACAGTCATCTAGGATACTCAGATAGCATCGACATATTAACTCATGAAGAAATTTTGCAACTTACTCTTGACACTGAGTCAGGTATTATTCACGAGTCAGGTGTTATCTGTTGTTTCACTAACTTCATATTTAAGGTAACCTTTAGAAACCTCCTCTGAATTCATGAACCACACACCAAGACGATTTTACCACCACTGAATAAAACAAGATTAAGATGACTCAAATAATTGAAGGTCCACAACTTCTCTAAAATTTTACGTGCTCCTATAATCACTAGTATCCCAGGTAAACATTAAATGTGTTGCTGGTGATAAACTTGGTGCTGACCCTATGATCAGTTTGTATCTTTGCTACCAGAGTCTTGGAAAAAAAAGTTTGTGTATAAGCTTTAATCCAAAGCAAGAGTTCATCAGGCATCATATACTCCTACAAAAAGAGGGAGTAGGTTCCTCAATAAAGGCCCAAAATTCAATAACACATTCATTTTCCAGCTATGAATCCACAATATGAATGTTGTTGGACCCACGTACATAAAATGTGAATACAAGCACCTTAACTCTAGGACATCATAGCTGCATTACTTTGGCGCCGCTGAGTTGAAAATGACGTAAAATTTGAGATTACAGTAACATGCACAGACCTGAGGCGTCAATTTGATCATCAAAATAAGAGCAAGTAATTCACTCTCTCCATCAGTTTAATTTCTCCCCACCGTGCTTGAGGCTTCAGTCGGATGTGGAAAACATCCCTATTCAAGGGAAAATGGAGCAAAGATGACATGTGATGGTCGCAGAGCGTAAACTCTAAGGTCTGAACGCAGAGCCTCATTTCCTCTGCCAGATATTTTGGGATCAAAAATAAATAAATGGTACTGCGGAGAGGAAAAGGAAAGAAAAAAAAAATAAAAAAGATGCTCCGGGGTTTGTAATAATCTGAGCAACTACGTGTGAAAACACTGCGGGCTTCTTTTTCAGTCCCTGCTTCCTGCAGAGAAAACTGTGGACTTTATAAAAGGATGGATAAAATGCAGAAAAAAACAAAAAACAAAAATGCAACATGAAGGGGATGGGAAGGAAAAATGGAGCAAGGTAGAATGTGTTCAGCAAAATCTTTTTACGAGAAAGCAAGGTGGATATTTACCATTCTTTCTAATTTATTACGTTTGCTGGATAAAGACGCTTTTCGCAAGAGAATGCAGGTTTATTCAAGTTCAAAGTTTAAATTACAACAGGCTTTTTCTGACTTTGAAAAAAAGGAAGATTTGGGCCGATACTGATATCGCTGTTATAGCCGATAACCAATATTTACCAATATTGTGTATGTTTTACCTATATTTTACTACCCTTTCAACACCTTGAAAATAAATGACCACCACTGCTTCAGTTAAACTTCCCATAATGCAGCGCTGCATCATTATCAGTAATTGCGTTTCTGTTAAAAATAAACGTAGTTCCACCAGTTGTCGATATTGCGCTAATTTTGAGAAAAAAAACTACACAATTTCGTAATTACGGTGTTTCCACTAAATAAGAAACGCAATTAAAATCACATGAGTACGTTTGTTCACGTGATAAGTCATGAAAAACATGGTGCACCATCACCATCCTACTACTTCTTCCTGTCGTCTTCCTTGTGGTTTCCGACAGTAGTAACATCCGATTGTTGAGCGTGGGATGTGAAAAACGTGCCGTTTTGCAAAATAAACTAATTCTGATAAGGGCGGAAAAAAAATCCCACCTCATACTAGCGCCAAAGCTTTTTTTCAAAATTGACGTGTTTCTGAATTCATTTTCAAAATGTCAGATTTCGCTTTTCTTTGGTTAATGGTCATGTGACAGGCACTGTCATGTGACCAAAGACCTCAGGACACAACCTTCTCTCCTTCCCCTCCAGAAACAAACAGCAGCAATATGAAGATAAATATTGTTTGTTAATATCACCCAAGTTTTATTTATTGGCCAATACCGCTATTAGTGCCGATATATCAGCCAGCAGCAATTAGCAAACACCTGGTGGAACTGAGCATCGGCTGAGCTCATTGTAGGAGATGCTTCTGAGTCAAACGCTGGTTAAAATGCTACTAAAGGGTTAATAGAGGAGCAATGTTACGATGACTTCCTGTAGAGGAGCTTCAGGAAGAGCAGGAGCTTCTTAAAGAGACAGAAAACTAATTTCAAAATATTAAATAAGGAAGTCAATTTTCTTTTGTCATTTTCAATATATTTTATATTATTATTTTTTTTACATCTGAAGGTAACACAGTTACTTGATTGTGCTATAAATGTCACTATGTGCCTGGAAAACACGTAATGCTGCAGCTTTAATGAATAAATAGGAATGTTGTGAAGGCTTCCTGGAGGCAGAGTTTCAGAAAGAGCAGGTGCTTCTTAAAGAGACAGAGGCCCGATTTCAAGGCATTAAATTATAAAGTCAACTGTTATTTCTACTAAACAATACACAGACTGCTGCGACAGAGCAGAAATCTCACCTGAACCTCCTAATTTAAGCTATATTGAGTGCAGTAACTTGAAAATTTAGAAATGTGTTTACCAAGAGGTTGTATAAATAAGGCGCCATGCAGCAGCGCAACACACTGATCCTGCCTAATGTTTAATGAATGCAGCATACAGGATGATTTAAAAGTCTGGTCATGACCACTGAGCCGCTCCTGCTGCTGCTGATGCAACTCAGGCGTAACACACCCTGCTGTGATATGCGTGTGGGTGCGCGAGCGTGGGGGTGTGCGTGTGTGTGTGTGTGAGTGGAACTCTAACATCGCTGCAGAGCTTGTTACAATCTTGGGTAAAAGCGAGTGAATTTCCGAGCAATTTTTTCCTCCTCTTTCTCTGCTTCCAAAGCTCCTTCAGTGTGAAGAAAATGAATTCCCCAGAGGATTCCCTGACTCACACTCACACACACACACACGCACTCACGTTTCATTGATGTACGGCTTCACTGCGGCGCTGCGCCCTCTTCCATTGAACTTCCTCCAGTTGCTCATCGTGTGTTCGCAGAAAAGCTGCAGGAGAAATGTTTTAAGACGATTAATTGGAGAAACTGCTTGTAGAAAAACTGAGGTCAACTCAATTTTCTACAAGCTCTGATTGGCCGCTAATTAATGCCGGTGTGTTTACTGTGTAGTCATAACGCAATTTAACATGAGCAAACAGCAATCGATAGAGAACTGAACACCCAGCCCTCTGCTGTGGGTGTGTGTGAAAGCATCGTAATTTTAAAGGTTGCACGGTTTCACAGTGATACACGTATAAAGGTTTTGGATTATAAGAAACTGTTGTAGTTTGTGCTTACAGGGCAGTCGCCTGGACAGCACTGAAAAAGAACCAAGAGCGGCGCTTTTAGGAGAAAATATTTCCTTAAAATTATGGGATATCTTAACTTGGATTGCTAGTCGAACATTTTCAGCTTTTTGAAAATTTTTTATTTTTGAAACTGAAATTTCCATGTTTTTTCTAAAAAAAAAAGGAAAAAAATAGCAAAAAAAAAAAAATTAGGAATTTTTTTTTGAAAATTTTTGACTTTTGAGAAATTTCCATGTTTACTTGTAGAAAATTTCCGACATTGATCTCAAAATATTTTGGCGGAAAATTTACTTTTAAATTTATTTTTTTCTTATCTACAGTGGCCCTAATATGTCGCCGTAGATTATACTATGTGTTTCTCCATGTGTTTTTTTGGTGTGACATTAAGCAGCTGCAATCAAGGATTGATTTATTTTAAATCGTTTTACAAATCTTTACCATGCGATACCAAATTTGTCTATATCCGTTACCAGTTTTCGGGAAGAACTTTTAATACTTGTATGCATGTACGACAACAAGAGGGCTAGTGACAACCCAGTTCTGTCCTATTATAAGCAGTTCATTTCCATCCACTTATAACACGACAGATCCTATCAACTCCTGTAACATGAATCGTGTCAACAAATGTCACACTGCGTCTTTAACACATGACCGGCATGTATTACGCAGCTGGTTCTCCACAACACAGCCTGCCACGAATGCTAAGGCTAGTTAGCATAGCCACAGATGACGGGGCAGGAGTTCTGGTAAAGTCTACACAGACAAAGAAGACATCTTTAATATAAAATGTATGCATTTTTGGATAGTTTTGGCTTAATTACTGCTATGGCTTTGTTGTTATTTCAGCAAATGGCATTTTTTTTTAGAGTCTGTATACTCCAGTTAATGATTTATCGATTATTAAATTAGCTAAGAATCACTTCGATAACTGATTAATTATGATTAATGGTTTCAGCCTACAGCAGCAAAACCTAAGCTACTCTAACTATATGTTTTATCAAAGAGGAAAGTTTAAGCTGGTTGACGCTTTGTTAGTTTTCATGTGACCCAGCGTCAGCTTAATGATCAAAAAGCTCCCATCACTCCGTGAGTCAAGGCTAATTCCCTTTCCTCAGGGTCCTGGCTAAAAAGGGAAAGCAATTTTATAATTTGGGGCAGAGCTTTTCTATTTATGCACAGCGCCTTAATGGGGAAAAACGCAGAAATCCTATTGGTCAGAGCAGGAGAAGAAGGAAGCAGAGGAGGAGAATTTCCTGCTCTGGACGCAGTTTTCTCCTTCTGGGTTCTTTGAGTTGTTTTATTGTGACTGACGAAAGCTTCACTCTCTGGAGTTTTTGTTCTGTTTCGGTAAGTTCACACTTCTCCTGCCAGGAAGTAAACAAGACAGATTGGCTCCTAACTGAAGTGTTGCTGTGAAATACGCTCAACAGAAGCGTCCAGGTTTTATATGAACACAAGCAGGTCTTTGTTTGTCCGTCTGAGGTAAGTTAGGGTGAACCGTTTTTCCTTTAGGCTCCGTGGAAAACATGAAGTCAGGGACAGATGGGCTACTGGCTGAAGGAAGAGGGGACTTCCTGCACTTCACACAACCATAAAGACTATGATTGAGATTCTGAGCTCATTCTCAGAACTTCAAAATGTGTTTTGGAGTCACACCCAAAGATTCATGCTTTTCGTTAGGAATTAGCAGAAAGGTCCCAGATCCTGCCTGTAGTCGTTCTCACTCAAAATATATTGCTTATGAAAACCTCAAAATCGACTTTGCTGAGCTTTACATCATGTTATAATTTTATTACCTCGCCAAAAACATGCCGGGATTGTTGCTTTCATTCTTTGATGCATGAGAAATCCTTTAATCTCCCATTACAACCATTCGGCTGCAGTTTCCGAGCTTCTGTCTCACAGAGCAGACCTCCCCCTCTCAGCTCCTTCAGACTAGCCAGCAGCAATTAGCAAACACCTGGTGGAAGTGAGCATCAGCTGATCTCATTATAGGAGTTACTTCTCAGTGAAACACCGGTAAAACGTTGCTAAGTGGTTAATAGAGCAGCCATGTTGTGACGACTCCTTGAAGGCGGAGTTTCAGAAAGAGCAGGAGTTTCTTAAAGGGACAGAGCCCAAATTTCAAGTCAAATTTCTTTGGAGTCATATTTGATATATGTAGCATTTTTATAACAACTGAAGGCAACATAGTTAGTTGATTGTTCTGTAAAATGATACTGTGTCTGGAAAATACCCCTTTAAGTATGTTTTGTGGTCCAAAGTTGTCAATATTTCAACCAAAAAACTACAAGCTATAGTCACATAATCTGATTCTGATTCCCTTCCTATCTGTTTTAAGAATCATCACTCGACAACAACGTGTTCTTCTTTGTCTCTTTCATATCACAGTGAAATTTAAATGTTGAACCAGAAGTGAACAATCTGCTTCGTGATGAGTGCATGTGTTAAAGCATTCACCGTGGCAACAGGATCCCTAATAAATTGGGATAAAAACATTAATTCTGCGCCCAAATCTTCTTGTTCTGCGGTTCCTGTTTGGCTCGCCCTCCCTAGATATCTCTGCTCCCTCCATTTATCTCCGCCTGCCTTCTGTTTTCTGCTTGTGTTGTGGCTGAAAAAGCAACATCAAGCTGCAGCAGCAAACACAGAACGCAGCCATCAGGCCTGGATGATGGTAATTACTTCCAGCTCCCCCTTTCAGGGCAGGATAAACAGAGTATAATGTGCCGCGCTCAGATAAACGCCGGCGAAACAAAACGGCCGAGCGATGGATGTAATTGGTCGAAAATTTACAAAATTACCAGAACGCCCCGAAAATGTTTACATTTGTATCAGGAAAGCCCAAAGAGCCTTTTATATATATGACTGAAATTAGAGTGACGTTGAAACAACTTTTTAAAATACCTGAATGAAACAGATGGATTATTAGAGGGCAGAAAAACAAATGCAGGATCATTTTATTTTGTGATTCATTAGAAATTGTGATGCCTTGATGTCTGCTGCTTCCTGCAGCAAACCAACACACTTCACTCAGATAGAGAGCAGCCTGTTTGATTTCTACGCCATCTCTCCGATATTAATGCACCATTATTATAGAAAAACCTCAAACTATAAGACATAAAGCAAAATTTGTGTCAAACATTTGTGCAGCAAAATATTTTTGGTTGTGACGCTATCATTTTAAAGATATTAGTAAATTTTTTTGAGAGGTCATCAAAGGTCAGCCAGACCCCGAACGTCTTCAAATTAAACCAAATTGATGTCAAATGTTTGTGCTGCACAAATTTTTGTTTGTGCCGCTATCATTTTAAATTCCTTAATCAATGTTTCCAGAGGTCACCGAAGGTCAACGAGACCTCTTTTCCTCCCCAGCCACACTTTCAAAAAATCGTGAAAATCAACTTTGTTACAAATACTTTAGATGCACAAAGAAGCACAAACATAGCACGATTAATTTCAATAAATTTTGTTTGATTTTGCTAATTTGGGGGGCAGGTTGATCTCTGGTGACGTCTGAGATCTATATTTCCTTAACTTAAAAATTCTAACTGCACAAACAAAAATGTGTGCTGCGCAAATGCAGCAGAGTTCACTGATACCATATTTCATTTGATTTTGTTGATGTGGCGGGGCTGGTTGACCTTTGGTGACTTGTGGAAACATTGATTAATGAATTTAAAATGATAGCGGCACAAACGAAAATTTGTGCTGCACAAATGAAAATTTGTGCTGCACAAACGTTTGACGTCCGTCAATTTGGTTTAATTAAAGTAGAGCCGGAGGCAAACTGATCACAGTGTTAGCAAAGTCATTATAGAAATGAAGCTTTTCTTTAACCACTTAAAAACGCACAGCTTAGATATGTTAATTCTTAAAACGCTGTAAAGCAAAAAGGTTCAAATCCCTCTTTGTGTGGTGTTTGCATTGTTTCCGTGTGCATGGGTGGGATCACTCTAGGCACTCTGGCTTCTTCCTACAGTTTGAAAACAAGCATACCTGGTTAAATGACCAGGTCAGTAGTGAATGTGTGCAAGCATGTGTGTCTTCCCTCTAATGGACTATCGACCTGTCTAGCCTCTCGCCGCCCTGGACCCTGGAGAGCGCGCCACTGTGGCTGTTCAAGGATTAAGAGGCCACAAACAACGTATTGGTTTCCAAAGAAGAAATAAAGATGGTATAAATTCAAAACAACGTTTTTAAAGAGTTGAATGTAGAATTTTTATGCTTTTCCGCTTTGTCCGACCTGGTTTAACATTAAGAGTTAGAGCTGAACAAATCCAGCCGCGATTATAGAAACAGTGAAGTAGCTCACAGAAATGCTTGCAGTAACAAAGATCTTTAAAAGGGGCAGTATTGTATGTTTTTCAGAGTCAATTGTTGCTGTTCCATTGTTCTGAAAATGCTGTAAATATATCAAATATGAATTAAAAGATATCAGGCCACTGTCCCAGTCTCAAAGTCAGAGAGGCAATTGAAATTGGGCCTCTGTCTCTTTAAGAAGCTCCTGCTCTTTCTAAAGCTCCACCCCCAGGAAGTCACCACAACATGGCTCCTCTATTAACCTGTTAACATTTTTACCAGCTAAGAAGGAGCATGTACAATGAGCTCAGCAGATGAACAGTTCCACCAGGTGTTTGCTAATTGCTGCTGGCTAGTCTGAAGGAGCTGAGTGGTGGAGTCAGGGAGGAGGGCAGCTCTGTGAGGTAGAAGCTTCGAAGCATGACTGGCCACATTGTCTTACAGTAGGACACTCATTTGGGGCAAAATAACTTGATGGGTTTTTTTTCTTGTTTTTTTGGTCACTTTAGTAGAGTGAACTCAAAATTTTGCTTGGTGTGATTTTGATTATTTTCTTGTTTTGCAGCTGCTATGCCGCCCTCTGCACAATGGTGCCCACAGTGGGCAGTCATGTTACCATATTCCCTATTG
Organism: Girardinus metallicus; assembly: GCA_903067095.1. Classification (NCBI taxonomy): domain Eukaryota; kingdom Metazoa; phylum Chordata; class Actinopteri; order Cyprinodontiformes; family Poeciliidae; genus Girardinus; species Girardinus metallicus. The sequence goes on from CAEGAE010026794.1 coordinate 28,892, forward strand.
TATGGATCCACTTCTTTGTATTTTTATTTGTCAAAAAGGTGTAAGCAATTTTCCAGGTCTCCTCGTTGAGCTGCAGTAACTCAACCACTGGTTTGCAATGTGTCACATCTGAAAGGGGCCGAGTACACAACCTGGACGCCCCCCCGGGCGACCCCTCTTATTTACATTCTTCCCTGTTGTCACATCTCAGATGCTGGAGTCCACGGTTTTCACATCATCTTATTTTTAAAAAACCAGAATGAAAATCAGCTCAGCAGCCAAGTGTCTCCGGGCCAAACGCATCTAATCGTTGAAGCTGCCGATATGGGAGAGAGTGTATGTGTGTGGATGTGTGTGTTGCTCGCTGCTCTATAAATAACGTGAGCGGCAGCAGTGTGAGGAGGCAGAGGGAGCACGCCTCCGTCTTTAAGGAAGCCTGTTGACGGCTGCTGTAATTAGCCAGCTCTCTTTGTCTCTGCTTTGTCTAAAGCCGCATTGACGTTCCTTTACACCCGCTGCTGCTGTCACGTCCCGTCGCTAAGGCCCGATGTCATCCACCTGGCAGCCATTACGTGTGAAATCTCTTACATGAGACTCCACATAGGGTAGAAGGGAGCTGCCAGTGACTGCATCTAATTAATGAAAATTAAAAGTTAGCCATAAACAAATGGGGCAAATTTCACCAAAAATCAGGGTTGTTGATTCAGAAAAAATTCAACCATTTCCATGACCTTTGCTCCACTGATCTTTTTTTTCCCTAAGTACAAAGCTGTTGAAATGGTTTTGCTCCATTACAGATTTGTTCCGTTTTCACTTTTTCACATATTTTAGGTCACTGAGGCTCTGCCTGACTAGCAGGTTGAGCATTTGTACAGTACAGACCACAATACAGCTGTTTACAGCACATAATTCCTGTCAAATTATTGATGAATAAATACCACAGCGCTAAAATAATCTACTCGCAAAACAAACCTTTATGTCAAAGATAGCCACGAAAAATTGTTTTCACATACTACGTTCATTTATTAAAGGGGCAGTATGTATTTTCCAGATGGTGCCATTTTATAGCTCAATCATATGTTACCTTCAGTTGTTTTAAAATGCTATATATGTCAAACATAACTTAAAAGAAATTTGACTAATCAATTTGACACCTTGAAATTGGGCCTCTGTCTCTTTAAGAAGCTCCTGCTCTTTCCGACACTCCGCCTTCAGCATGTTGTCATGACTCTTCGGAGCATTGGACAGAGAAATAGTTTGTATAATAAGCTCTGCAGATGCGCAGGCGCTAGGTCCACTGAGGCGTTTACACAGCTGAATGGTTGCCATGAGAGATTAAAAGGATTTCTAAAATATGCATGTAAGAATCAAGGCAACAGTTGGTATGTTTTTGATGAGGGAATAACATTATAACATGATGTAAAGCTCCAAAAAGTCGATTTTACACAATACTGTCCCTTTAAGAGAAATTATAACGCACCCCCCCAAACCTCATGATGGGTACTTAATAGAATAAATAGAGAAATGTATATGTTTATATGCTAGTTTATGTATTATAATAAAATAGAATCTGATTTAAATTCATTGGAACATCGTTTCGTCCATGTTTCAGTCATTGCTTCAGCTTCTAATCATTGTTCAGTCTGCAATCAGAAGGCGCTAATGGACAGAATCAGGTCATTTCATGACACCTGTAGGAAGAAGACAACATGGCAGAGCGCAGAGCAGCGGTTGCCATAGCAGCGTCTTCCTGGTCAGTGTCGCAGGTGGGCAGAGGGCGACCTGTCATGAGCCACTGCTGACGCCTACTGCGTGTAAAGAATCTATAAAGTGAGCGTGAAAATATCAGGAATGAGATGAAAGGCTACACTGACACCTAGAGGTCACGTGCCTCAACTGCAGGCAGTGGAGCCAGGATATTCTGTCACTGTGACTGAAGAGGTTTTTCGGAAAATGATGGAGAAACACGCTTTAAGCTGAACTCAGGCAGGCCTATTATAACACCAGCAGGACTCATGTTCTTCCAGTCTGTTGTTGTTGTCAGCTTACATCAGCAGGTTCAGAGATATTTGCCTTTCCGTCATCTCAAACCACAATGCCACAATTCTCCTTTGAGACGACGCCTTTCTCTCTCGCGTCCTCTGCATATTTTCTCCCTTTGAGGTCATGTTTGATATACACAGCATTTTTCTCAAACAAGTGAAGGTAACATAGTTACTTGATTGTGTTATAAAATGGCACTCTGGGGCTGGAAAATAGATAATACATACACTGATTCAGATATATATATATATCTATATATATATATATCTATATATATATATATAGATATATATATATATCTATA
>CAEGAE010026799.1:0-98638 GCA_903067095.1 Girardinus metallicus
TATATATATATATATATATATATATATAGACGGCACCTGGATTTAGATCAATGCACAGACAGAGAGTTTGCAATGAATTTGTTTCAAACTGTCATGTGAACTGTGGTAGACGGTGTAGATTTACGGAGTGCTATCAAGCACATCTTGTTTTACCACGAGGATATGCCACGGTAACTATCAAATCGTCTCTTTAACAGCCCTGTGCTTCTTCAATCATTGTCTGTCAGACTGACTCCCTGGAGACACAGACAACGAGACAAAGATGGACTAACAAATTGAAAAGAGAGATAATGGAGTGTTTTGTTGCCATCACTTGTTGCTTTTACTTATTTGAAAACTATCTGCAGTGATGTAGCACCCAACGACAAGCAGGAGGTAGACAGGATCACATATAAAATGTAGTGTAATGGAAAACCATCCAAAAACCTACATAAATGAAATTTATATTGACTGGAATGATTAGTGGGAAAACAGACAAAGTGAGTCTGATTAACTGGATGAGCTGCAGCTGTGGGGTCAATGAAGCAGTGAGGGAGAAATGCTAGATGGGACAGAGAACATATTAACACCTTAAAGAAGAACAAGAAAAAAGAAGTCACTGAAAAAGGGCAACACACGGGGATCAGCGGACCTACAACTGAACACAAGAAAAGTGCAGAAGAAATGCAGACTATTGACAAAATTGACCTCAAAGAATCTCATTTTCCCACGTTTTTTTTTTTTTAATGAATTGCATTTTTAAGTCAAATTGGTGTAAATCAAAGACCAAACAGAAAGAGCTCAGATAGGCATCCTTCAAACTTTCGGGTCTTTTCCACAGTTATACAAACACAAACTATTAATCACAGTCAATCTCACTTCTCTCAACCTCACATTTTTCACACCTTGTGCCACGCCGCTCTCGTCAATCATCGAGCCCTGAAGGAAGGGAGAGGGGGGCAAAAACAACTCCTAATTGTAAGGAAGAGGTTGCGGCACACAAGAGCATCCCAGGGTTTAGTGATTTATTGCACCCCAATCAGAATGACATGAGGATAATAGCCCCCACATTCTCCAGCTTTCTTTCATTTTCTTGTCTCTTTCTCTCCATCCCTTCTCGCTCATTAAATCAGTTCCAGCCTTTAACCCTGTGGGCAGGTGCTACTGTAATTAGCCATTATTTGACTATCAAAAGTCAGGAGTTGATTAAATGGCCGCGAACCGGCGCAGCGGAGCACTTTCCCCTCCGAGCCCCAGCCCCGTAATTTCAAAAGCTTCTTGCGACCTGCTGAGGGCCTTTCAGGTCTGTGAGACGCCGCTTCCGACTGCTGGTAAGAGCCTGTTGCCGGCGGTAATCAAAACTGATAATCTTACAGGAGAGAAAGGGAGGAGGGGACGGGGGGTTGGGAGGGCTGCAGCGGGCTATGGGTGGAGGAGAGAAAAGAGAGTGAAAGAAAGAAATGGTCGGGGGCTTTCGGGAGGTTGGAGCTCAAGCAGAGAGACTTCCATTAGAAATGTGTTGTGGCTCCGAGGGGGCCTGTGGCCAGCAAGCGGTGAAAAATGCTGCCTTCTTAAGGCAAGTGAATGGCATCTCTTTAGTGATTAGGAGCTGTAATAATGGGCACCCCTGCCTGTTAACCCTAAGTCCATTTTATTGCTAATTCATTTACCTGTTATTTCAGACATACTTGACAGGAGTCACCTGCTAAGAAGTCATGTTTGTCACGCAGGTATGCCCATTAGCTGGGGATCTTAAATCAGCCTCACAATGGTGCAGGTAGGGGAGCAGAGGCCGGCCTTGTTGTCCACAGATAACACCACACCGCAGTTATCCTGACCAACACGGAAAATCTTTTCTGCTCCAAAAATAATTAGACTTCATCCCCGGAGCGTTTTTTAATTAATGCATATATTTCTTTCTTTCTTTTTTTTCCACTCTCTTCTGCCATTGTAAGTGGATTTAAAGCCTAGCTGATCTGCTTTTGTGTTCCGCAGTGAAAATCCTGTACACGTGGACAAAAAAAAAAATTACACCTGATCTGGTGCATTAAGGAAAAACAGGTGAACAAAAAGTAAGTTATGAAAACATGTAATAATTACAGTTTTGTGAGTGTAAAAATTAGAACAGACTCTGGGACTCAAAGTGTTTCATTTAGCTGCGGGCCTACCTTCCACGACTTCATGACTGGATGTCTCCTCATGAAGCAAAGCCATCAATATCAACATAAATATTTGACTAGATATATTTTACATCGGAATAAATCATGTCTGCTCTATTCCCCAGGGAGAGTCGGGTAAAATAATCACTCTCTGGTTAATGTTCTGGATAATTCTCCCTAAAGGTAACACTCTTTGTGATAATATCCTTGCATATGAGGATTCTGATCCGAAATGTCACAGTGGAGATTAAAACGGGGTTGACCCCACAAACATACTCCAGAACTGCAACAAAATATGTAAATATATACATGTCTCCGATTGGACTATTGCATTTGGGCACTGATTTTATTTTATTTTTTCATGAAAGTCAGGCACTTTAGACGGTTATCACCACTGGAATAATAAAAATAGAAAATAAATGCATGTAATTGCATTTAAGTCAAGCACTTTGCCTTAGCCTTGTAGGTGTCCAGCCACCAGCTGTAAGGGTTAACGTCAGCTGTGTCGGTCACGCTCCACGACTGCTTTAAGCAAGTTTCGGTTTTGTTAGTTGAATAAAAGGATTATCCAGTATGAATTAGTGCTAAGACACAGAAAACCTCTCTCGGGATGATGCTCTTTGTGTGTGTATTCGTGTGTGTGTGTGATGCTTTCACATATTGGGCCTCTCCTGGGATCCCCCACTCTGCCTAATCATTGTTTCTCTAACAGATAATTCCCCATGTCCTCACGCGTGTCCCTGTGTGTATTTGTGGACGCGTTAATTAGCACTGTGCCGGCCGAGGGTGCTCTTCCTTGTAATCACTTAATTAGGGGTGACGGCCCTGGTGCTTGTTTACTCAATTAGCTATCCTCTTTAATTATCTAATTCGCAGAGAGAAAATGTCCTCGTTAGCAAGCTCAGCGGCAAAGTGATACAGTACGAGGTTTTCTGTTTGTCTGAAACTGCATGATAGATAGAATAAAAACGATCTACCATGGATTTTTTTGCATTTTGAGAGTCAGCCCCAAACCACATTAGTTTTATATTTTAAGACAAACCTCATATACATAAAAAAGACATATGCTGTTTCTGACACAAGGCCATGCTCACGGACTATATATGAGCCACATGCGTAAGATTACTGTCGCTCTAAATCCCCTTGTATTTAGTCAATAATGATAGAATCCTTGGAAAAAAAAAAACAAAAGAAAGAAAGTGAAGTCTCATGGTGAGTGTGATTGATGGTTGCTTTAAATGAAGGCATCCAGGACCAACTCCATTGTTTCTCCTGACCAGCCTCGCCATCTACTCTGCCATCTCCACCCCCCTGCCCCGCATCACACTCTCCCTCATGTGGATTAAAGCCCCGTCGTTTTATTTAACAGTTCATTTGAGCGAAGGGGCGACCAAGGTGAAGCCGGTGGGAGGCATGAGGGGTTGGCAGGGTGTCTGTGCCGCGCCGTGGCAGGACGTCCCCTGTGGGACAGTGCCAGGCTGTGCTGCGGGGCGACGAGACAGGGCCTCCCCGGTGGACTAATGCGCCGTAATGAAGATTAAGACTCAGTCAAAGACCGTACTGTTTTCGGCTAAGACTGGGAGAAAGGATTGAGGGATGAAAAGAAGGGCGAGAGGGAAGGAAGTGAGGATAAAGGATAAAGTAAGGATGGAGCACACTAAGAACCCGTGTTTGGGTGATTTTAGTTCGGAGTAGAATATTAAAATTAAAACTGCATGAAATCCAAAGAGGAGGAGATAAGGGATGAAAAACACTAAGTTATCTCTTATTGCTATTTATAGTGTTCAGTTTGATAATGCCCTTCAAAAACTTAGCTAGAAATTATTTCAAGACACCATGATATCTTGTACTATGCTATATCTTGGGCTCATTTGGAAAAAAAATAATCATATTTATTTATGTATTTGTCCTGTTCCTGAGAAAAAAAAAAACAACACTTTTGTGAACAACATGGCTCTCCTTTTTGACTAAACAAATTAACTAGATCAATTGCTAGAGCTAAAAAAGGGTTCAATCTCAAATCCTAAGTCAAGCAATTAAAGATTGGTTGACAAGTTAACAAGTTAACAAATGATCATTTACAGAAACATTTTCTGAAAAGGGGCATGCATTTAACTCTACACCTCTGATATGTACAGTAGCTAAATAAAATGCATTGCAGCCAATTTCATATGAAAGTCAACAAAAACTTCAACTGAATACAACTGAAGACATACTTGTCAGATTTTATTTTGTAAATAAACACTGAAGAGAATAAATCAAATTTCCTCCACTTCAGAATGATGTTCTGTTTTGTGCTGTTGCGTTTCACAAAATCCAAATGAATCCATTGAAGTTGTAAAATGACAAAATTTGAAAAAGAGATGCATTGCAATATGGTGAGAAGACTGAATGTTGGTTTTGCTCTTAAGCATTTCTGCTATTTTCTCTGTGTGTTTACATCAATTTTAAGATACCAAAAAAAATTAAGTTTTCTGGTTTCAACTTTTTCTTCCGGTTTTTGAATGTTGTTGCGGGTGATTTTTGACACGTAACCAAACAGAATCACTTTCTGCTTTATCTGGGGCCAATCAAACTGTGACTCTCATTCCTCAGAATGAAGCGAGTTAAGCAGACTAGCTTGAACATACGGCATGCTTCACTTACCACTCTGATGCTAACAGCTCCCCCAGGACGTGTTGCTCATAGACACACTCTTACTGTCTCCTACCGTCTCCCAAAATCTCCAATTTTCCCTAAGTTCCCCTAAGTCATATCATTCTCTTTCTATTTTTTTTTTCTGAATTTTTTAAATGTTTACTTTCCTTCCCAACTACCACGCGTGGACATAAGGATAGATGGATGGATGGATGGGTGGATAGATGTAGGGTGGGTGGCTGGAAAGGCAAGGGCCTTTTTTTCACATGACCTTGTGTTGATGGGGCCAGCCTCCCCCCACTACTCTCTGTCTCTCTTCCCCAGACGGGTTGTGTCTGTGACTGGCCTGGCAGCTCCAGCCTCTCTTGGGCATTCTGGCATTCCTCCCTGTCATGCCCCCCCGTCCCCCTGCCTCCGGCTGTCTCCTGCCCTCTGAACGGTTCCATCTTTACTGACTCTTGATTTGACTTCATCTTTTGCTTGTCTAACTATCGGGACTATCGGGACTATGGGTAGACTGTAGAAGTGTTGCGGGAAATAGCAACACGAAAACGACACACGTACATAAATCGCTTTTAGAAAGTTGGATTAGAATTATATTATTGTACATAAACTGTAATTATTTACTTGTCTTGAATTTCTCACAAAACTACATTAAGTATTCAGAATCGACTGAAGAATAGAGAAGAAAGCATCTTCTACACACAATATCAGAGGTTTCATTAATAAACATGGCATACGCAAAAAACGTGGTCTGAAACTGGTGTACGTCACTTTCCACACAAAGATTGCAATCTATTAAAAACAAACTCTGACCGGCATGTATGCTAATTTTTGAGACAGGGGAAACTGGCAATGAGGTGATCTGCATCACCTCATTGCCAGTTTTGTTACAGCTTAAACAACACAACTCAAAACAGTTGTGTTGTTTAAGCTTCCACTGGTGAGCCATATCTATCTACAAAGGAACCCTTAAAAAAGGCTTATCAGATAATTTAAATCTTAAATCAAAGTCCACACATTCCATCAGTTTGCCCCCATGACATTCCTCCCCTCAAATGATCATCAGGATGATGTTTACCACAGGTTAACACTCAAAATGTCAGAAGGTATCGTTAAGAAAATTTTAACTTTTTGAGCCTGATTCTAATGCATACTTCTGTTATAATGTGCAGGGAACAGTGGCTACCTAAAATCTTGACCATTGTGAAGCATAAACTGTCTCATGAGCACATGAAGTTTCTTCTTCTGGAAAATGTTTAAGTTGCAAGACCACACAACAACATACCGTCACTCTCTCTGTGGCAACAACATCTGAATCCTTACACTGTAATCACCAATCCTTGACGATTTGTTTTACTCATTTCTGTATGCAGCTGCCTTTTAGTAATACAAAAAAAATCATAAAATTTAGAACATGCAACATTTCATTTAAACAGAATTAAGCATAAGGATTAAAGGCCTTAAAGATCTTCAAGATCTTGTTTTTAATTTATCTGTTTATCGAAGACATGGAACAGCAATAAAATTAAGCTCTAGGTTTAATTTTAAGTAAGAAGGGAATCAACTGGCTCAATGTAATGTGCTGGCCTTCCTTCACCAAGTTTAAATTATAAAACATGGCTAACTAAATTTGATCCTACTGCTTTGACGTAGCAGTGTATTGGTGTGTTTTATTAGCTCTGCAACAAATTAATTGTATTGTAAAGCAATAAAATTAAATTTGGGCTCATTTGGATTTAAAAGATTTGGACATGAATTTAAATTGTCTTGTAAAGTGCCTTGGAGGTGACGTTTGTTCTGATGTACGAATAAACAACACTGAGTTGAACTACACTGAACTGAGCTGAAAGGAATTGAACTAAATGGAACTATGTTCATGTGAAATGAATTGAATTAAAAACTTAATGAAAATTAACTTAAATGAATTACACAGAGCTGGATTATAATTTGGAATGAACTCAATTGTACTTAATTGAACTGAACTAACTGTGATTTACTTGAACAGAGGTAAGTGCAGCACTCTTGAAATATGAATTGAAGTAACTTGAATTGAACTAAACAGACTCTAATATCGAATGGGTAGAGCAGAACTAACTTAAATCACATATTTAACTGGAAAGACCTGATGTGAACTGAATGTAAATTAATAGAACTAAACAAAAAAACTGAATTAATTCCAACTGAACTGAATTACATGCAATTTTCTTGATTTGAACTGATTTGAATTGAAATGAATTGAACACTGTGGTATTGCTGCAACATGACTCTCTAGGACTGCTGACTGTAGATACCAAAAAAAAAAAAGCAAGCTGCAGTGGCCTTTTTACTTTTCTAGTGGTGTGTCATGATAACCGCTATGATTGGTAACATAAAACATGAACCACATATTTAAAGTCACTACCTTGTTCATTGTAAGCATTCATTTCTGCCTTTACATTCTTATTGAATAAAAACCATTGCTTAAAAACAAACAAAAAAGTTTTACTTCAAGTATTTTGAAGGGTCTTTTATTCAAATGTGCAGTTTAGAAGGAAGCACAGTAGCCACAGCACATGTTACTTCTGATAGCTGAAAACAAAAAAATGGAAGTGACTGTGTGTATGTCCGTGTGAGGAAATTCATATGACAGCCCCCACGACTGTCTATAACCCGTCTTCTTTTGTCGGGTGACCCGAGAGAATGTGGTGGGAACGGCCACTGAGAGAGAGATTATTTGGAGACAAAGAGTGCAAGAGCGAACGAGAGAAGATAGAAGGAGTGAAAAGGCCGAAGGGAAGAAAGAAAAGGATAGAGCGAGAGGGAGATGGGGGTCAGAGAGCCAGCTGATGTGAAAGTGCCTCTGATCACCTCGTGCTTCTCCTCCGCCCCCTCGCTCTGTCGCTCTCTATCTGTTCCACTCTTTCTTTCTTTCATTCCCACTTGAATTCCTCTCCCAGCGCTTCACTACGACGTGACGTTGGTTTTTGATCGACGATAACAACAGAGATGCGTCAGTGAAGGCCCACACACAGACACACACACACACACACGCCAGCATTCACACACAAGGACGCTGGATGTGCACACAAGTTAAAAGTGCCCAATGGAAGTTAAAAGTGGCACTCAAGAGAGCACATTCACACACACATGGCTGAACACACTTCCAACACAGGGCAGGCCTTTGAGTGAAAGCTGCTCACAAGGCATAATGACAGCATTCTGCAGAAACCATGGTCGGGACAGTTCCCACAGACAAGACAGGCAGCGAAAGAAAAAAAGACCATTTCTTTCTGTCTTCACCTCTCCTCCTACTCTCCACCTCCTCTTCAACAACCCTGACTTTGTTTGGAGCATGTGACCTGCCACCAATCAACCCTATTGGCTAAAAGAGGCTGGATACAAGGATACTCATTTTTACCAACAGCCTATACTTCAGCCAATATGCTTTTGTGCAAGGAGTTTCCCTAAGATGGCAGAAGCTTGCTTCATCTTGAATAGTAACTGTGAGATACAGCCCTTGGGAATAATTCTTCTGGCTTTCTACTAAATTAACTTTAAAACCCTCAAGTATCCCTTATGTGAAAAATGGAACCTCCAGTGTTGTTATACAGTTAGAATAACAAAAGAGATTCAATGATTCACGTGGCACTCGCACCCCATTCCTCCAAAAGCCCCCAAACGGACATAAAACCTGAACGTCAAATCCTGCCTGTCTTAACTTTCACGTCACTTTTTCCCCTGCTGTCAGGGCTGACACGATGCGGCATTTTGCGGTGTACGTTGAAGGGGGTGACAGTGGGGTGATGGTGGTGGTAGCACTGGGTAAAGGGAGGCAAATGAAAACATGTCACTCAGGACCCATTAAAATGTAACCCTGCCCGGCAGAAGAAAGAGACTCGTCTCATCATTAAGTCATCTCGGGGCGAAGCAAAAACCGCAAATATTATTCCTAACACCCCCATGTCTCTCTTCCACACACATGGACTCCACCAGTACTCACACACGCACATATATGTAGTTGTTCCATTTTTTATTTATTTTTTTTGCTTTAGATGGAAGGAAAGGACACCGTGACTGAAGGTTCAGTGTGGTTGCTCACCCATCTGAAAGTTACAAGAAGATGTTTGGATTCTTCAGATCACATTTGTTTTTCCAAAAATAATTACCCCCCATGTTTTTTTGTATGTTTTTTTGTCAGGTCACTTGATCAAAAGCACGATCAGACCATGATTAAGTGGAGAACGTTCTATGTTCCTCCAAAAAGTTCCAAACCAATCAGCAGGTTCTTCTTGAAAGTTCTTTTTCAAGGCTTATTACAGAAATGATCGGATAGAGAAGCATTCTTTCTAAGCAACTGTATTTCTTGCTTGTTAAAGTAGTAAAAACTGACTAAAATTACTAAAATCAGAGTGTATATCATTTATGCCACTAGCACACTCATGAAATGAGGCATGCAACTATAACGTTTTCTAAAAATGGCAACACAGTAACAAAGATCAACATGCATAATAAAAAGATTTGGGTGCGCGCACGTGTGTGTGTGCAACTATGGGGTATGCGTAAGGTTCACTGTTATTGAAAATGACTTGCCCCTGCTGCACATGCTGGGGTGGCAGTGATTATAATATCCAGATAATCATTTCAAGCAAATTATTGTAATTATCAATCAATCATGGCCTGTTTAAACAGGGTGAGGGAGGGAGAAGTGTGGTGCTGCTGGCAGAAGGTAAACTATGGCCTGAAGCGCTGGATCACTTCTGTGACCCATGAGCCTCCCTGTGTCCACATAATAGCCCTCATACGTTTGGGGCCATTTATGCTGTGCATTTAGAGGCTCAATTCTCCAGCTTGATACTGAGGGGGTGGAGGTGGAAACCTCCTGGCTGCATTCGCAGTTGAAAGAAATATGTGAGTAAACTGTAGTGTATCCTGTTTGGAGCTTAGTATGGAAAGTAGAACATTTTAAAGAAGTATGTTCAGCCAGCCTTTCCCCAAAAAATATATTAGCCCATAAAATATTATCCAGAGGATTTAATAGCTTTTTCAAGTCATGTTGTCAGGGAAGAGATTTTATTTGTGTGTAATTGAATATTAATCGAAGACCAATTTTTCTGTGACGGCCTCATGAGTTTGTTTGTTGGACAACACCTATGAAGACCAAAAAATACAGCAGACTGGTCAGCAATAAAGTTGTGAAGGAATCTAAAGGAGGATTGGAATATAACACCTAAAAATGTACAAAACTTTGAGGGTACTACAGAAAACCTACCAAGACATGACTGACTACCTAAACTGACACAATGAACAAGGAAACATTAGTAAAAGCTGCAGGCTAAACACCTCCTGTCAACTATATCAAAGCTGGAAATATCCAGCAGCTCAGGTGAGAGAATCTGTCCATAAGAAACCCATTGGCCATGAGCTCCACAAATCTCACTAAGTTTATATTGGAAGAGTGGGAGGAAGAAGAAATTGTTTAAAGAAACTAGTCCCATTTAAAGTTTGCAGACTCAGCAAAAGTGTGAAAACAGTTGTGACAGAAACAGACAGTGCTCGCCAACATACCCTATAGGGAAACATGGTGGTGGCAGCATCTTGAGCAAAAACAGAAAGCTAGTCAGATTTGATATAATCGTGGATGAAGATAAATAGACAACAATCCTAAAAGAAAACATGTAGGAGTTTACGCAGACATCTCTGCCAATCTAATATTTTAGTCTCTAGAAGTATAACGCTTATAAAGACATTCAAGCTTAATTTACTGCATGAACTGGGTTCTAACAAATAGTGATCCATAGGGAGGGGTGGGGGGTGATAACACATGATACGTTTCTGATTTTTATTTGTAGCACAATATCATAAAAAGTGCAGCTCTCCTTCTGCTACACAACTGTGCATTATACTTTGTCTTGGTCCACCAAAAATTGCATGTTACACTAAATTCAGTTGTAGTGTGTTGAGAAATATTTTTGAAGTATGTGAATACCTTTACAAGGTGCTTTGGTATCTACCCAATTCATGCCAAATGTAAGTTCTATTAGGTATACAGCAAATAAACACTGTGCTGCAGATGATTACTGTCGAGGGCTTAATGGTAAGTAAAAGTACTTTAGACACGACTACATGGAATCAATGAATGGAGAAAACACGTTCCTCTTAAGTCAGACAAATCGCAGAAGAGGAACGCAGCAGACAGGCGGCGGGACCTGATCGTCTCAAAGAGATATTTCTCTGTATCTATTCACAGTAAATCCCCGGTGAAAAGCAGCATGAATTGATTCGATCTCAGCGGTATTGAGAGCCAAATGAATGTGGCTTGAAGGGTAGAGGCTGAGAAATTGTGAGAGAAGTAGATATATAAAGAGGGAGAGACAGATAGTAGCCTTCGGGTGAGAGATGATCGTCTTGGGAAAAAAGCAATCAGGGCTCATTGATTTTTCTCAGTTGCTTGAATAGAGGGTGTCTATCTGGAAGTCATTATCTGTCATCTGATCTGCCGGAGTGTTTACACGCGTTGCCGTGGACAGCAGCACTCTTCTGAAGATGACGATTAACACACAGGACAAACACACACACAGACCATAGACTGTCCACTTTTTTGCCCGTCTCTGTAGCCTCGACTCTCAATTCTAAATCCAGGGATTCTTAAACAAAACTTTTGGTCCTCCGATACCCCTGGCAGCTTTTACATCACACGTAACCTTCAGACTTAAGTGAATGCCCTGTGTGTGTCTGTAAAAATATACATGCGCAGGGTCTAGACAGCTAAACAGAAAGATAGTCTTGTTTTGTATAGCCAAACCAGACTAAATCAAACAATCCCTGATCCTATCACTAATAGCCACCGATAACAATCTTTAGCTCCAACAACACCGTCCTGTCTGCTTGAAAAGCAAGGAGGGATGAAATAAGTGGAAGAAGATGGAGGGAAGTAAACGGAGAGAGGATTCAGATAACAGACATTTTTCATTTTCTGACTGCGTGTGGCATGAAGATGCATAAAAGTTGATTTTGCATGTGCCTAAGCCACAGAGGCTCAAAAAGCCCATGATATGAATCCTGGGCTTTACGTTTTACAGATAGACACATAAAAAGAGGAATATTTGCACACACACACTTAGCTCTGGAGGGCATTTCTGGGCAGCTTTCAGTAAGTGAGGCTGGAGAAGCTGAGGTATTATCTTTGCTCCATTTTATCAAGTGCTTTATCTCAGACAGAGCCTCACATTTGGTTTTATTCTCTTCAGGCATGGGACAAACACCATGGCTGGCTTTATCTGTTTGTTAGGGTGATGAAATTCAGTTCTTCAGGTACCAGCTACTTTTTCAGAGCTTCTCACCATTATGATAAAATTTGGCTGATAACTGGTTGCAATATTTGGGAGATAACACACACACAACCTTTACTTTTTCAGTAACATTAAAGTCAGCCAGGATGCAAAGTGAATTTCAGCCTGTGGTTAGTAAAAAAAAAAAAAAAAAGTACACTATATTTTTAATATAAAAGGATTTAAAAATTTATCATGTCAGAGTACTATCCATTGACAGTCAGCACACATTCCTAGCTGCTGAAGGTAGCTTAAGCCTTTGTTATAAGTGCTACATATATAAAAAATAGCAACAAATGAGCATGGATAACTCATTACAACACAAACGTACCTTTAAGCAATGAACTGGTTTATTTTAGAGCTGCAACTCAATTAACTTTGAGTCTTAATCAAGCGCCGCAATGGTAGCGAGACACTGGAGAAAGATGGAGTCAGTGTTGCTGCCCCTGCCCTGTGTTTGTGAGCGCCTGCGTGTGGATGAATGAGTCATGTCATACGAAATGGCTCATGGATAATTTCATTCATATTCATAACAAGCATGTGGTCTGCCACCGCCCATCGAGGGCCCACCACAACTCACACTCTGCATAATGAGATATAGCCAGAGTGTCTTCACTTACGGCTGGCATGCGTACAGTAAGTCTATGTTTCTGCTAAGGACATGCAGAGTGCAACTCTTGCCCTAATGTTATGTGACAATTATCAATGCTTATGACAGTGCGACTAAATTGAATGCTTTAGGGAATACACGTGGAAGGTGGTTAGGTTAGTTTATAAAACCAAGTAGGTTTTTCCACATTGTACAAAATGTGGGGAACTCTTAACAGCCTAAAACAGTTGTGGTCAGCTCTTAAAATAAGCTCATTGACTAATGTAGGATTTCACATCAACCAAGCAGTCGGTGATTTACATGCTGGTCTGCCTGTTTATACAAGGAGCAGCAAGACCCTTGACCTGAAATGCAAATGATAAAATTTAAGTGATTTTATTTTTCCAAAGCCGGATTTGTCACAGCCGTAAATTAAACTGGGAGTGAGTGTAAGCTTATGTTTAGCTCACAAGGCATCTTCGCAGCCCAACCAGTGCTTTGACTTCCATCTGCTGTTGTTGTCAAATTGAATAGTCTAGCTACATATAAGAAATCCAAAAATAATTTTGGCACAGTTAACCTTTCTGTCATGGTAATTTATAGTGTCTTGCACATCTTAAGTTTTTCAGATGTCACAACTTTATATGTAATTTGCTGGAATTTTATGTGATATGCATTATGAAATGGAAAAAAAAAAGACACATGATTTTTTTTTTTTTTTTTGCAAATAAAAGTAATGCATTCATTGATTCAATCCTATCTAACCCAATGCTGCACATCTAAAGGCTGACAGGATCTGAACAGAGTAATTTCCATACCCTGCCACAAACTTTCTGTTGTGTTTAGGTCTGGAGTTTGAGTCATCCCATTGAAACACATGAATATGTTTACATCTAAACCACTCCATTGTAGCTCCGACTGTATGTTTTAGGATCATTGTCATGTTTGAAGGTCTGCTGCTGTAGCAAGTCTTTTGCAGCTTCTAACAAATTTTCTTCCAGGAATTGCTGTGTGTTTAATTCCATCTATCTTCCCGTCAACTCTGGCCAACTTTTTTTTATCCCTGCAGCATAATGCTGCACACATGGTGGTGGATGGAGTTGCCACCACACATAGCAAATTGCCTGGCATTTAATTCTGTTTCCATTTAATTAGAGGATCACTTTGTTAAATTTCCAAATTTGTAATGGGACTTCTTATGTCCTTTTGACAGATTACCACACCAGAGCTGTGAAGATGTGCAGTTCTTCCTGAGACCCCATGACTTATTCTGGCTCTTTCTCTTATTACCAGTTTTTGACCAGCATAAGTTTAGGTGACAGTCATGCCTTCATGTGCATATTGTTATATTGTTTTATAAACTGAATTTCTCCAAAGTATTCTTTCTGATTTGTTTAATTTTTATTATTTGTAAAAATAATAAACATGACAAAATGTAAGAAAGACCAAGGGTATTCAAGGGAGCGTGAGAGTAATCAGGCAATGTTTAAAAGAATACAATATATATATATATTTTTTTTTTTTGGGTGTCCCTGCGATATAAGTTATTGTTGCATTTCATTTAACCTTCAATTCAAATCCCCTCTTCTGTCATTAACTCAAGTTGGACCTGTGCCTGCTTACTTTCAGCATTTCCCAGAAAGTTCCTCCTCGGTGTGCCCTCTGCAGCGGCCATTGTTCTTTCATGGACCATTAGATGGACATGAACTCTCTCACCGTCGTGTTTTGACCCGGTGACACTGGCCGTAAAAACAAACTGCACTGCCTCTTCAATAAATTCATCACCTCATAAAGTGGTCAGTGACTGGTCAATGAGACGTGTCGGTCACAGCGCGTGCATTAGTCAAGAGGGGACTTATTAGATCACAGATCACTGCAGGTCTTTTCTGATAAGCAAGGCTTATTAGATACATAATTGCTCACTGACAAATAGCACAAAATCTAAATGCTGGACTTGGACTTTATCTATAGATGCAGTATCGATAGTCTAGGAAAAATATCGTAGTTGCTAGGAAAAATAAAAGATAAAAACAAAGGGCTTGAAAAACAGTAGAGAAAGATGGTGATTATCCTACCTTTGTGATGCAGCTGTCTGGGGAGTCATCTTCATGGTCGTTTATCATCTGCTGTAAAAAAAAAAAGAGAAAAAAGCAGAAACATATATTCATAATTACTTTTTTGACACCAAGACCACATATTTGTTCTACATTTATCATAAAATCATGCAACTCTGAATTTTCCCTGAGAAGAAATCTGCCTGAAGATCCATTAAAACCATGTGATTGATTCCAGCTCTTGAGAGGCCCTCAGTCTGTTGTTACAGCCGACACTGCCTGATGACAAAAGCGAGGCGTGTCCATAGTTCATCACACAAACCCAGCGGGATACAAATATAAAGGAAGACATCTCACAATGGGGCAAGAGGTCACCAAAACACAACCAGAAGCAAAACACAACATGAAGCGCATTGGAACGAATGAGTTCCCCACATTTAATGTTAATTCCTGGCTTCGGAGTAGCGGGGAAGTTCACTGAGAACATATTCGTCAGTGAGAGTGTGCATAATTAAGCCTTCAAGCAATATTTACAAGGGGGCAGATGGGTGGCAGAATGCTCCCAGTGTCTGCCAGAGGAAATGAAGGAAGTGGGGGCATGATGAAGAGACGGGGTGGCCCCTACTGCAATGAGTTGATGTTTCACGCAGTGGAAAGCTAGAGTATCCACTCCTCTGCTCGTCTCTGTCCGGCACGGATCGGGAAAGAGATGCCGACTGTTCAGAGCGATCTTATGTCGGGGATCGGTAAACTGAGTTTAAGTGAAATTGCGTCTAAATCTTTCTCCACACAGCATATTTGGGCCTTGCCTTTCCTGCACCATATCCTCCCCATCTGACCTTTAACAGTAGACCGGTTGTATGAGCGTTGTGACAGGACTGTTAGCCTTTATATTAGAGCTGACATATTAAAGGTTTGTATTTCCTTAACTAGTGTGGTCCACCAGGATTAGGAAAGAGACATTTATCTGTTGTGGAATCTCCCATAGAGACTATGGGGCTATTCTTTAAATTCTGCCATACAGTAACTTCTTTTGATGTGAGAGCAAGGCCTCAATTTATAGTAAATTATAATGATCTGTGTGTATGATCTCAAGGTTGTGCACGCCCCATTGGATCTCTAGAGAAAAGTGTTTGTAACTTTGTCCAGACTGGTAAAGCTATTGGAAAACATAGTGGCACAAAACAGTTTATTCTATCTTCTTGCTTAAAACCAAACATGGTTCAGTTTCACTAATGTTTTTAATAGCAACGCAGATACTTAAAACCCTGTTCTCCACCTACTTACTACACATCTAAAGCATTGAAGATTCATATTTATTTTTGAAATCTCAGTGTTTTACATAATATATACATCAAAAATGTATTTTTAAAAACTATACCATGGATTGTTAAAGGTGCATTACCTGACAGAAGTTTTCTGTCATCTTTTTGGGTACAGCAGCACTCTGTAAGATTTTTTGAAGAAGCACTCAACTGTTCAAGTATGAAATATTGGTACAGATTAGTGCATCCTCCATAGTCCCTGCTTCCCCTTGATAAGATTTCCAATGAAGTAAAAATGAATTAAAACAAATTAATCCTTTTATTGAAATGACAAAATATTGTACTTTTTTTGTTTGTTTTTTACCAAACCTTTAATTTGAGTTACTTTATAAAGTATGTAAATTATCAATTATTATTGATTGGAGGATATTCCTTCAATTTAGACCAGCAAACAAACTTCATTTCAAGTATGTTTCAATTCCAATAATTTTTTCAATTATTGGAATTGTAAAAATTGGTAATACTGCCATTTCTAAGCGCTGCATTGCTGCAATATTAGATACATTTGAACAACTTGACTGATTTTAACTATTTGTTATACCCGCTTCCTACATAGTTATCACTGACTGATGGGTAAACAAGAGTGTTATGGACATAGCGATCATAAAAAAAGAAATGAAAAAAATAAGGGAATGTGGGCTTAATGGACCAATATCATCAATTAAATTGCCATATTGTTTTTCCAAACTCACTAGTGTCACAGTTACCAATCACTCGGTGACCATTTGGTGTCTTTGAACCTTTAACTGGTAATCCATCACACTTTTTTGAGGTGTATGTGTCTCTTTATGAGTCAGCACATGGTTAGCAGAATCTCCTTGTCTAAATTTTCCAAAATCTATGTCAGAGCAGTAGTTAAGTTTTTAAAACAGCTGGAAAACAAATCTGAAAGAGAACCCAAGTTATTTATTTTACCAAAGAATAAGGTGTAGGTAAGAGGTAGGTAACAGTTGTAAAACAAAAACCTTCAAAATATTGAAAACAATTAACTCACATCGTCCTGACTGTTTTCTTAATTTTCCTTTGTCATATTCGACCCATCAGTCTGTAAACTTTAGCACGTATGCCACTTAATATACACACCCATTGAGGGTAGCAAAAATTTGTACCAGAAGCCAAACATAATATTCTCACGCAGAAATGGATATACATAGCAAATACAATATCCTACCAAATATTGCACAGTCTTTTACGACTGTGATTTTGCGCACATATAAATTTCCATATCTATTGCAACTCAATGTGTTGTGCAACTTTACTCCAAAGGTTACTTATAGAGAAATGTAGCAAACAGTGCAATCATTCCCAAGATGTCAGAAGAAAGACATCTATCTATTTTTAAATGTAGTTGGAAGTTGGTTGGAGTTGAGCATATGGGCCAACCAAACCAGACTTTCAAGGCCTTTATAAATACTAAGTTTTTTGACCAGTACAGTTATGCTTCTGTTTTACATCTGCCACCGTGTTTTATTCACATATAATTTTTTTCAGGGTAGCAATACATTACACATTTCTCAGCTGTTGAAAACATTTTCATATGACAACTAGGAAAAAAAATATAAATTGCATTAGTGTTTCTGGTCTGGAAACGAAGCAAATAAATAGGAAGGGGAAACATGGGAATGCCACTGATGGTAACATGGAAACAGTACGTAGGAGAAAGAGGGGTTGGGGTTGGCTTCTGTTTCTTGTAATGCACCAAGCCAGCTGTAACAGTTTACAAAATGAACAGCTTGGCTGGGTCATCTAAAATGCTACCAGGCGCTCAACAACTATACAACAATTTCTGCCTCCAACCCCTGTACACCCCCACACACAGAGTATCCGTGTGTATCCGACTCTACTTAGCTGCATGCCGAGTGTAAATATGTGTATGTGTATCAAATTGTTCAAGAGTAACATAAAACTCCACAAGTCATGCAAGTAGGCATGAGTGGTTACGCTGATGCCCTAATGTGTTTCAGCTTTAGGTGGTCCAGTGAGTGCTGTGTGGGCACTCAATTCTCCAAACCTCAAGCTGCTGAGCTCATTGTAAGACATTAACTAATTGTGACACTTTCTGACCATGTCATAAATGAAGTTTTGATTAAAGCAATTCAAAACAGTGGAGAAGTGACCAAATGACAAGCAAAGGCATTCCCAAAGATGTTGATGGAATTAACACGAGGTCAGGTTGAGATGGTTTTTGACCGCAATTGATTGTAGATACATACAGATGCACAAGTAACACAAACACCAACAATGAATCTTCTGCCCTTGCAGCACAACCCGTTAATTAGCTATGGAAAATCTGATTGGCCACAGACGACAGAGCAATGATTTATAGCACGTGTCAACGTCTTCTCAAAGTGACTTTTCCTCTGGGGTGGTGAGACGGGTCCAAATACAGACAGGCCTATGTTGAGAGGGATAGATTTTCCACTATACAGAGGGAGGGTAAATTGTCCATTTGTTCTGTATCTAGCTGACTAAATGCTGACATGTCAATATGTCTTATGGAAAAGAAAAAAAACACTGAAGTGAGGGTAATTAGACAGAGTGTGTAAATGTGTGTCTGGGCACACAGCTTCTCTCGCTGGCCCACATGACCTCAAATGTAAACAAATCTAGACGTGGCTCGATGAAAGTGCAGCCACCTGCAGAATCCTTCCACTGAGAGTTGTACAGACCTCTTTGGGAACCTGATTTTACTAGCTTGTGTTTTTGTATCTCATCGTGTCTGCGGTGTGAGCTTACACACTGGAGATGGAAAACCCCACCATTATTAGTGCTTCATAGGACACCTTTTGTTGTTGGACATGGAGGACAGGAGTTTTTTTTGATTTTCAGCATCACTTTCGGACCATACTTGTTGCTGACAAATGGAAACACGGTCTGCAGATGGACACTCACTGAAAAGACTGAACTCACTGTTTTTACAAGGAATGTCAGAACATAAAGCATACACGAGAAAGCAAAATTGGTCAGAACCTTCTATGCAGAAAAAGCAAAGCAACCCTCAGAAAAGTCTCTATTTAGGGCCCATTAAGAAAGGGAAGCAGCTAGTTTTGCATACTCAGCTAAAGTCAACCCTTGAAAGCATAGAAACAAAAGAACAGAAGGAGGTCAGAGCTTGCTCATCATCAGCCAGAGAGAAGAGAGACAAAAACGAGGGTCCCACTTGGAGGTTTTGTACCATAGGAAAATGTAAGTCTTCTGTTGCCAAAAACAATTCTCCTCGCCTCCAGATAATGTGAGGCAATACAGCAGCATGGCCGAATGGATGACTGTGGATGTCACAAAGCCGCAAGTTTCCAAAAAGAACCAGCAGCAAGCAAACCTCAAGGCTTGAATCGAGGCCCTGACTGACAACTCATTGGCTGCAAGAGCCACACCAAGAAAGCCACAAATTGAAAGTTTTGCTACACATTTATTGGGAACTTTTGCAGCGTCTTGGCCCATTGACAGACCTTCATTGTGGTGGCAATGCCTTGGAAGGGTCATTGATCTTTTTGACATATAGATGGGAGAGGAAGCGGCCTTTCACAATGGGTTGTGTTGAATAATAAACTGCACAGAAAGTCAATTTGTGTCAAGAGCAAAGTGAGAAAAACACACAGACACACAAAATGCAAGGGAAGAATTTTGCTTCTCATCGCTGACGGCCTTTGAAATAGGAGGCAACCATTATGTCAAACATAATCACAACAAATGGATCTGACTGATAGATACTGGCAAGATCGGTGCACTTCCAATCAATAAAACAACACCAATGACCCCATAAAAGGAAGAACAAGAAAAAGGAAAAGAAGTCTACAGTATGTTTTGCCTATAGTTTCTTGCTATCAAATGAAATCCCCCTGATAACAAACCTTTCACACTGACTTGCCAGAGACCACTTGACTGGGGATACATGTCTGATTCGGTGCGCCTTTTAGCATTAAGTCAGATAGTGTCTGCTCGTGGCTCCACGTCTTTTCTCAGGCATGTCCTTTAAAAGGGTGTAAAATAAAGCTATTTTTGGACTTCCCTGAGATAGGGCGTTTGCCAGCTAACCCAAAGCAAGACCTGGACTATGGCTGCTTGAAAACATGCCACAACAATGAGGTTTCTCGCAGAGATTAAGTAGCGAAGTGAGAAGACTAAGGCATGATAAGGTAAAGAAAAGGGCTGAAATTTGCACCACTAAATGGTAGGAAGTTGGGCGTCCATCAAACCGAATATATTTGTGATTATTTCATTAGTCGGGAAACTTGTGGGGACTTTTGCCAAGGCAAACCTTAACAAGTGTAGGAAACTTTCACACTCTGAGTTTTGATAATTATCACAAGTAATAATTTTCCAAACTGGTACTAATATAATCACTGATTACTTACTGTTGTTTTTAGTTTTTTGGAAATTTTCTTAGTGGAACCCAATTTTGTTTGCCGGTAGAAGCAAAAGTAAGATCAGATTTGGCTAAATTTTATTACACTGCAAAAAAAAAAAAAAAAAGGTAACTATGTTACCCAACCTTGCATCCAGATGGGTCTGGGTGCGGCCTGCGACGGAGCTCTGCACTGTCGGTGAGATAGAGCTTAGTGCACAAAGGTTAGATTTGGAAGGCAAACAGTCAGAACTATTGTGCGACTCTGAAAGTCATGGCCACTTGTCAAATACAAGCAGCTAATATTTACAGAACAAGCTTTGACCCCGTATGTCCCCAGAGTCTTTGTGTGATTTATTAAGAAAATGCCATAGTGAAATATCCCGGCAGGGCTTGCATTGACCCCGGACGGGCTTGTCTCATCATTTCAGTGTCCTGTATGATTCACAGGCCTTGCACAGACACGTAATTCAGTGTCAAACATTTGGCATTCATGTGTAAATCAAATATTTGCATTCATACATCTGACAATTGAAGAGTTAGAATTATTTCCATCAGAGGAATGTGATGTTACAAATTGAAGTTTGCACTTCCTCAACAAACCTTGGGAAAGAAGTTCACTTTCATGAGAAGAGATCAAGAGGAATGCGAAAATAAGAGATGGCAGGAGGAGGAGAGAAAATGATATTGCAAATTTATTAAGAGGGTCATATTTTCATGGGAGCTGCGTGCAATCATCCATCACCAAACGTCTTTACCCTTTTAAGGCAGCTGATTCAGAACCTACTATTGACAGAGCTGTGCAGATAAATTATCTACATGGCCTCCGCTTTATTGATAAGTCATTTGGGGAGATGATCAGTAATAATCATAAGTGAATAAGGGTGGACTCATAGATCTTCTGCTAGCAGATGTTATGACATCTGCAAGGATGAAGTCCAATAAATTACCCTACTTTTGGACTAAGAGAATTGCCTACGCAGCATCGGCACCAGCTGTAGCATGCCTTTCGAGTGATGATATATCGCATCTCGCCTCTTCATTTTAATAAAAGTTGCCATTTATTGACACGTGGCTGCAGAGAAAAAAAAAAAAAAGTATTATTGGGTTATTTCTCATGACCTCTATTACATCCGTGACACATATTGCCTTTTAGCAAGCAGGAGGTTATGGTTCCGAGATTTAAGGTCTTGACTTTGGGTCAGATAGATCCAATCAAAGGTCACACAGCATCAATTTTTCATTTCTCACTCCTCATCTAAGCAAGATGTGTATACATCCATTGCATAAATGAATGTCTGAATTTATGTACTGTACAAGTCAGCTCCCGAGTCCTTTGCACTGCAATGTCAGGACAAAAGTCTTTCAGTATTATCAATACAAATCTCAAGTTTAAAGCAAGAGTGTTATTTAGTCAATTGAATATGACATAAATAGAGAGGGATGTGTGAGGATTTATCTGGTCAGCAGCTACTGAGATGTTGCTTAACAATTGACAACTGACAGATAAACTGCAAATTGCTTATCAGTTAGACAATATCATTTACACATTTTTTCCCCCCACAGACAAAAGGGATTTTTCAGGTTTTTATCTCTTGACAGACTTGCAAAATCTTAATAGACAAAAAGCAAATTAAGCCACATTTTTTATATAGAGTGTCTTGTTTTAACTGACTTCAAGCTATAATCTATGCTGTGTGTACTTCGTGGTCAGACATCATCCTGAAAGTCCATGCTGTGGTTTCGATGCATTTTTTGGAATCACATGCAGTTATTCACACATACATAGAAGGAGTTTGGGCGCAGGGCCAAACATAGGAGTAAAAAGTCTCAAGAGGCTTTGAGGCTAAGTGCAGCAACATATGGGTTAATGGATAAGACAACCAGGGTCTTTCTTCAATATTCTGAGGGTTTACACCGAGGTCAGTTCCTGTGATGCCACTATTACAATGGTGGAGAAGGCAAAAGCTATGCAGATTGACTCACCAATGAGATTTCTCCTGCAAATACGATGACTGACCTGGACTGGACTTTTACAATTTGTCACATTATAACCCCAAACTTTAATATATTTTTGGGAAGTTTTATGTAACATTAAATGCAGCACAAGTTTGAGAACTGAGGAGAAAAGAGTACATAATTTTTTGGTTGTTTTTACAAATTAACATTTAATAATTGATGTCATGAAACAATAATTTAAATTATTGTTTCATTTAAACAAGAATTGTTTCATGACAAGAATTTAAAATTTTAGCCTATTTTTTTTTTTCAAAGCACCTAAACTCAGGTAAATTGGATGTGAATGTGAACATATATATATATTCAATACCTTACACAAATTCTCTATTAGATTAAGGTTTATGCTTTGACTGGGCCATCCTAACATGTCTACACCCTACTGTTAATGAAAACCCTTTGTCAGTCTGCTTTTCAGTCCCTGTGGTAACGACTCTTTAAATGCAATAAACATTGTTGCCTGTTTTTTTGAGGAAACTTATGCAGTCGTGATCAAAAATGTGCTTTTGCCCGACAGTGTCGCAAGTAAAAAGCCTGAATCTTTTTTTCCCTTTCATAAAGATAATATCAAGAGCTCTTACAACTCACGTCCACGATATAAATACCAGAAAATAATAATGTTGGCCTAATTGTCCTGATGGGTGCTATTAGGCTGTGTATTATTTTGAGAATTACTTGCTGATACAGCACAGAAAAGCGTTTGTGTTAAACAAATGGACCGTAACTGGTGAACTGTTTATCCTCATGATTTCCTTTGGTGGCCCATCAGATTATTTGCACAGTGGAAACATATAAAGACCAGAGTAGTTAGGCCAGCTGCTACTGCCAACAGAGATTGTCTGGTGATACTGGCGCTAAATGGTTCTCTAGCTGTTATGACAATGGATTTTGCAATGCTCTTTTACAAAGTTTGAAAAAAAGAAAACAATTCTGATTACCAAATGCATATAATCAAATTTGAATTATGATGACTGCTCATTTTTTTAGGTTTCTTAAATCCAACAGCAATTAAGTGATTGCACTGTTGAATTTATTCCAAACAATTGCACAAAGCCTTCCACTGTTTCCCTGAGACAATAACCAAATAATAAGGGACAAAGTTGTAACTCTCTTTTTCTGATATTTGCTGAAGTAAAAGGTAAATTGAAACAAAATTCATAAATAATTTTTTCATCTGGATGAATACAGTAAAAGAGGTACAAGGAACATAATCACAAATTTATTTGTACAGCGCTTTTCCAACAGACAAGTGTGACATAAGGTGCTTTTGAGTGGGTAAAAATTAGACACTATTTATATAAAAACATACACTAAAAAAGATCAAACTTGGAAAATATAATTTCAATAATTTTCAGGCACAAGAAAATTACATGTAGACTCAGGTTCTTGTTTTAAAACAAATTGTACAGCAGATGTGGAAACACATTTTACCATTGTCTAATACTGAGTAGTGCAAATAATAAAAGAAGTAGCCTCTCCTCTGCGTATGCAAATATACATGCAATATGTCCGCTGTAAGATGCACCCAAGGGTTAAAAAACATGTTATGGTTAGTCACGTGTTCTCTATGAAGGAGTAAATGTAGATTTGTCAGGGTGCAGTCATTAATTCATTTATTTAAAAAAAATATATCTAAAAAGTTAAATGGGTATTAAATTTTCTGGTTTGAGATGTAGTCCTATCTGAAACCATTTCAAGGACTTTGGGTTCATTTTTAAGTTCATGAGTTTAAAATGATCAGTACATCTGACACCAACCCAAAATGCCTGTAACTCATGTTCAAAATATAAATAAATGTCAAAAGTTCTTTATTTTCAGAAATTCAGATTTTTATTGTTTGGAACAGGGTCTACAGTTAGGAAATGTAAACTTTCAATGCAGATTTTTACTTATTCTGTACTTGGAAATTGATCAAATCTAAATCCTTACTATGGCTGGGATTGCTGGTACAGATAGATACTGATACAGATAGATATTGATGATAAAATATGAATACATTCAAAAATAACATAAGAATATAATACTTTATTAGAATGAAACAAATAAAATAAAAAGTTTGTAATTATGTTCACCTAAAAACAAAAGTAAAAAAATATATATAGTGTTCCACTTTTCGCCTAAAGACAAACACCTGTGTTATTTATTATCTCTGTATTTATTTCGTAGCACAACAGCCTGTTTGGATCTGTAATTTTCCTACTTGTCCCCCTTCTGTCTTCCTGTACTCTGTGCCCGCTCTTAAAAGATAGCAACATTTATCGCCAGAGGAGCTGTCTCCAAGTCCATAGGATAAACCCATCACCTGCACAATAAACGTCAAGCCGTCATGATTTATATGGCTAATGAAATTGATTGTGGTTGTAGTGTCTCAGGCCATTGTATTAGCATGATTCAGTGCTCTCCTGTTTCAACAGCTGTAAACAGTGTGAGGCTGGTGGGTAAACTGGCTTCAGGTTGTTTGCTTCTTGAAAATGATACAGTATCATCTTTGGCCTTGAGGAGTCTTTAAAAAAAAAAGAAAAGATAAAGTAGCACTTCTAATCTGAATCCTGTAGCACTGCTGCCTTTGATCATTTGAAGGGACGGTTTTAGTCTTCAAAGAAACAACAATGTTGCTAAAAGCGCAAAGTGGCATTGTTGATCTTTCTGAGGCTCTGACTGGACAACTTCTTTCTAATAATGGACTTTGCAGCCTGAAGACCTGCCAAGCATTTCAGTTACTGACAGATACATCATATCATTTCAAAGTGCAGCTACTGGTGCGTTGAATAACTGTAACAGAGTTTTAGTTGTTTTGGTCAAGACAAACGCCCTCCTCTCAACGTTCACCTGAAAATAGATTTCCGTTAAGTTGAACTTCGGGCTCGTCACAAATGACTTTATTAGTCCGGCCATATAAGGCGAGGGTTCTTTACAGCGCTATTAGTGTGAAGCCCCATCTATCTTGGTCTCTGGGACTGACTGATGTCCTGTGGCTTATCGAGCTCTTCCGTTATCAGTAAACGGATACCATGTCCCTATTACACGCCGAAGACTCCACCAGGCCTCAGGAGGTTATGAATTTATCACTGGCATCATCAGCTGTGAGCGACTGCTATCTTAATCTTCAGTGGTGTTTTATTCTTTAATATGCAGTTATCGCTTTTTTCTTGGCCGCTAGCAAAGCAAAGGATCGCCATGTACAGATAGGATGCGCTGTCTTAGCCTCTGAACCCAAGTTTATAGCTGTCTGTCTGTCTAGCATGTCTGTGGGATTATGACAGATGACTTTATTGGGGGTGGGGGTGATGCATGGTCACAGCTTGAAGCTGGGACTTTCCATTAGTCATCTAACAAGAGTAATCAGCAAGGAAAATGTTTGCAAATACCCTCTTGACTCCTTTTTTTTTGTTATTATATCTGCAAAGATAAAATGTGTCCTGATATTGTACTAGTGTGCTCTAACTTTCCTCGCTCCCCCTCCCGCTTTCCCTCACCTCCAATAACAGAAAAATAACTGGGAAGATTTGGGTTTTAGACTCCCTTAATAAATCTAAATCCCATTTTGTCTATTGCAATTCAAAGAAATGACTTATGGGAGAGTTATCAGACAAAGGAGGAGGGAGAGCTCTAGCGAGCTTAGCGAGAGGAGACTTATCTGTCCTTGGGCTGAGCAGCAGAACACAGTGTTGGCTTTATTCGGTGTCTCGGCCCTGTCGTTAAGGAATGATGACACACTCCTCCAGGCTCACATTAATCTTTAACAGTGTGATTTCTAAAATAACACCAGAATTTTCCCTCAGGCACAGGGGGAGAGAAGGCACTGTTCAGTCCCTCCCAGTTTGGTTGTTTTTTTCTTTTTTTCTTTCTCTCTTCTCACTATGAATGCAGGAAACCAGAGGACTAAAGGGAAAAAAGGGATTGAAACAAAAAAAGATGAACAGAAGATACAGCAGAGAAATGAGGAGACATATTGCGTCGGAGAGGGATGGTGATAAAATGAAGCCAGGGTGCATTTGGTGCAACGTCACTAGGTGATAAAAGTCCTTGACCTCGCTTACTCAACCTGACAGGGGCAGTTCCAGTGACTCCTTTGCGCTGCACAATATTGTTGTTAACAGTGCGTTATCACAGAGCTGCCCTAGGGAAGATAAATACTGCGGCCGCTGATGGGCCTTAAGTGAATGAAGGACTGGCTACAGATGCACATTGGTGGGTTGTGTCAGTCAAGCCGGCTTCTGGCTAATGCCACTGAACAGATAAAAACAAAACATTCTGAAGGGGAAAATATGCATGTTTAATAGCAGCCTGGGAAAGAGAGCATAGAAGAGCCAGGGCGCTGCAAGCTATACTTGTTTGGGTCCTAGGAAACAGTCGAGACTGCTCTTTCCCTCCTCTTTCCATGCAGCTCTGCTAGTATTTGCATAAAGCCATTACTCAGTATCATAGCTCTGTGTTTTCCAGGTTTCCCATCAAGGCGAGGAGCAAGAAACAAAATTCATTCAGCTGATTTTTGGAGACAGCAACCAAAAGCTCACAAACGTTTTGGCAAACAATAGTTGTTCACAAAACTGGCTCCTTGTCCCTCAATTTGTAATGGTAAAAGATTGTCTTAATACCAGAACAGTGCTGGAGTGGGCAGTTCTTATTCTAAATGGGTATCTTAAGAGTTAGCATAGTCATAACATGGGAGTAGTAATAAGAATCAAAAGAATCAAATGTTAAAATCTTTTTAAATCATTTTGAATAAGAATCATAGCTCATAATAGCTGTATAGAAAGAGTGTATGATTTGTTTTAAACATCTAAAATAAGGTATTTGATAGCCTTCAAATAATGCGAAGATTTATCCCTTTTGATTGCAAATTCAGCAATTGGACAACTTTCCATTGCAGATAAAGTAACTATTATAATAACGTCAGTTTATTCGAGCTATTCCTAGCTCGAATACAACTAGGAGTTTGTTTCTTACAATTTTCATACCGACAGTAGACAGTGGTTAGAACTCGTCCAGAAAAATGCAAAAGGTTTCCTATAGAAAAACACAACAACAATCTTAACTGGGATGTGAAAGAAGCAAAAAAAAAAAAAAATACAAGTTACAATAAATGAAACCACAAAAATATTTTTGTGGTCTGCAATTGTATAATGTCGATTTTAAACACAGTGTTACTTTCGCACTGACAGCTTCACGGGCCAGATTACACAAATCGGCCTGTGCAACGCAATCCGATTTGCCATGCTGTGTTGCAGGGAACTGTTAAACAGATCATGGACCGTGTTGAAGAACAGAGTTCTCCCAGGTAAATAACTGCCTGAAACATGATGCAATTTAAAAGTAAGCATCATGGAGCCACTATGACATTTCTTTGGAATCACATATATTTCAGTTGTCTTACATGTACTCTTATTGGTGCCCCATGGTGAACATTGGTTAACTTGGAATGTTTAACATAAATGTCCCCTTGCCTCTCCAAATTGAGAGCAGTCAGACTGCTGTATGCTGGAGGTTAGACAATAACAACCACATTTCCAGTCTCCGCTGTTAGGACGTCGGACAGGCCTGTCCATTCTGTGGCTTCCACTAATTTCCATATGCATTTCATTTCCCATCTGCCCCCCTCTCTGGCTTTTTCTGTCTCCCCTCTGCTTCATACACAGTATATAGAATATACAGAGTATCAAGCCAAGGCTAACATGTATTCACAATATGCATGTGTCTATGCAGCTCCCTGAGGAACAGAGCTCTGCTCCAGCTCACTGGGGCAGCGGACAATGTGGTTGTTGTGTGGGGGGTAGCTTGGCTGGCTGTCCACTCTGAGACAAGTCAATCTGGGGACACGACATATATGCCGTCTGTCTCTCTGCTCTTCAGTAAGACTCCTCTTCTACTCGTTTGCTCAGTTCATTAAAACTCTTACTTGCAGTCCTCGTACTATTATATTTCAACCTTTAGACACAGCTTCATTTCTTTACGGGTCTCCGTGTCTCCGCAAGTGTGTAAGTGTGTGTCTGCGCCTTCGTGGGTACAGAGCACTGCTTTTCACACCGCTGACACTGGGCAGATTGAGCCGTCAGGCGCCTGCATGCTGTGGTAAATTAGCTATTCTTCTCTGTAGCTAATTGGAAATCTAAATGTTTTGAGGGGCAGAGAGGAGCTGTAATGGAATGCAGTTTCCTTTGAAGCAGAAAATCTGATTAAAGATCACTCTGGCATATTAAAGAAGATATTATTTAATAATATTTTTATATCAAGTTACAAAATGTGTGATTGGTAAAAACGAAACTAGAACTAAGACATTTTTTTGCGAGATGTGCTCCCATCGTAACATGCCACTTAACGTGAACTAGCGTTCAAAACTCTGAAACAGGCAAATACATTTCCATGCATAATGATCTCAACAAATACGCATACAAAACATTAATTATGGCGCCTCCATCTACATAATTCACAATAAAACATGAAACAAATAATGCCACAAACACTAATTGACTAATTCATCATAAAACCTTGTGGGTAAATGTTTTTTCCAATGCCTGAGCAGTTTCAGTGGAATGAAACCATTTGCATAAAGTTAAGGTTTGAAGTTTTTGGTACACCAGTGAAGGCACTAAAATGACAAAAACTCAAAAATGCTAAATTTATGCAGATGTCATGCCCCATGATATGAAAAACATGCAATCCTGTGATTGTTTTGAACATAATAATGATGATAACTGTTGCGAGTAACACACTTATGATTTTTCATTGAGATTTCCCCATTAACAATTTCAGGGGTTTTACCATTTTGTTACCAATATTATGTATGCGGTGTATTCATAACAAAGAGAAAAAGTCAATCTAGAAAATACATATGTCCTCTTAAAACATTTGTATCTATCCCAGATTTGAACCTACAGCCTTCTTGATTAAAGATATGTTTGTATTAAAAACCAGAAGGTAATATTTATCATGAAATATGACATTACCCTAACTGTGAGAAAGCAAAGTGCCAAAATTAAGTCACATTTATTTTGTTCTGAAGCTGTTTGAGGGTTTTATGTATCACTAATACCCAACCATCAACTGCAACATTAAACAAGAATTTTTAATCTTGTGAGCATCACTGCAGTCTGCAGCGTACTTCCTCAAGGCCTCGATGCCCATTACATGAAACCAGACCAACTTGGAAGCTGCTGTCTGTTTCTCACCATATATTGGCGAGAAATAGATAATATATGGTGGCAATGAAAAAAATTGTATTTTCACTCCTCATTTCCTGAGATAGATTATGAGACTATAGTCTCAGAACTGGAGTCTGATTCAAGTTTTGATTATTTGAGTCTAAGTCAAGTCCAAACCAAAAAGTCTTTGTTTTTCAAGATTTGATTTTTGAATTGTTGCAATTGTTGCCGTATATACGGTATACGGCAACAATTGCAATTCAGTATCTTGTACGGCTTCTCTGATAGTCACTCCCTGGTCTGTTTTGCTATTACCGTCATAAATCATCTTTGTATTTCATAGCTGCAATGCTAAAAGTAATTACTGAGATGTGTTTCGAACATCACAAAATAATTTTTTTACTTAGTTTTTAAATGAGGCTGGAGGTTTGGTCTTCACTCTGTTCTGCATTTTACTCCCTGTTGTTGACGTAACTTGGAGATGCTGGGAAAAAAAGTTCTGCTCATTCACAACAAATAAAGCTGTGTAAGTAAGCGTGGAGGACGAGCTTCATAACTGATGAGCCTGGAGACAATTCACCAAAATATTCTTTACCTTGTGAAGACAGCCAAATTGCTCAAAGCCTTTGGTCTTTTTTTTTTTTTTTTTTTTTTTTTTAGAGGACACCAAAGAAAGCCATTAAATAGATTAGTTTTAGCATCAGTCATGAAAACAAATCAAAACACCATGAATTAAGTTTTGCTTCATTCTTCTTAATTAGCATCAGCAAGTTTTTACCTCTTTGTCTTCTTGGTTCAATATGAATAAATGCAACAAGTTTCTGATCCCTGCTTTTCAGCCTATGACTGTTTATCTATTTCAACTACATCCACGGGTACAAAAGGCATGCAGAATGGCCACTGACAGCCATGTCGAATATCTCTTTCTGCCAAATCTGGCTGTTTTCTCTAGCTGCTGTCACTTGATGTCTTTATGCGAGCCTGAGAGTTCAGCACGATGAAAAGCGTGGGGTGTGAGCTGAGTGAGTGACCCCACAGGAGGGGAGTATTAAAAAATATAAAAAGAGAGCGAGAGCGAGGGATGGATGAAACAGAGGGCGGGAGAAAAGTAGAAAGGGGCTCAGGGGCACCCCTGCCGGGTCCCAGGCATCTCGGTTGGCAGCCCCATCTTGGCTTCAGACGTCTTTTGTCAAGGAGGGGAAAAGAGGGTCTCTTCTTCACTTGGGCATTGGACAAAAGATGTTTTGTCTGTCTGGGAAGGGGTGTCTCTGGGGAGTATGGATGGATGCCGAAAGAGGAATAAAGCCAAAGACCCATCTTCACAAGGGTTGGGGTGGTGGCCGTGGGCAGCCAATTGGGGCTGGACAGATGTTGAAACGAGGATGATTTATTATCCTGGGTGTCCTCGGTGGCACTTGGCCACCATCCCAGATTTAGTAGTGAGAGGG
Organism: Girardinus metallicus; assembly: GCA_903067095.1. Classification (NCBI taxonomy): domain Eukaryota; kingdom Metazoa; phylum Chordata; class Actinopteri; order Cyprinodontiformes; family Poeciliidae; genus Girardinus; species Girardinus metallicus. The sequence goes on from CAEGAE010026799.1 coordinate 31,005, forward strand.
AGGGTGACTGAAGAGGGCAGACATGTATCAGAGACATCTTAATACCATCTTTGGGCATGGGGTTCTTCTTGCTCTTCGACCGTCATGGCATTTTTGCCCGATTCTCTCAAAGGAAAATAACTTGGTTGGAAGTCATCTGCATCACTAAGCTGGACATTGTCTGCCAGAGTTACACTCCACCTCTTCCACAAGTTCCCCCTGGCATACAAACACACTGACTGTGTGTGCAGCCTTCACTATGCCTCCCCTGCTTATATAAAACAACAAATTACCAAATTAACATTCCCAACAGCCCTCACTCTCCCCTCACTGTTCTCGGCAGAGACTTTTGAAACTTGCCAGAAAGCAAGTTTCTGGCAAAAGGAGCTTGACGAGTGCATGTGGTTGTTCGTATGCATGTTTGCATACTTTTCTTTGTGAAGAGTCAGAGCCCATTGGCTGTTTTGCTACAGAATGACAAATAAAAAGTGTTTCTGTGTATTTTATGAAATATGTTTACTGCCTCGGGGTAAGTATGAAATCGTGATGGTTCAAAGATGTGCGCCTGAAGTGTGTGCGTCAGAAGTCACTGAGCCTTAACTGAAGAGAAATAAGATGCATTCCTAAGAACAAATCTTCCTTAGCAGCTATGTTGTTCAGCTTTCCGTGTCCACTGAGCATCTCTCTTGTTTCCGTAACTCAAGTTTTGTACTTCAAGTCTTGATCTTGACCTCTATGTTTCTCTTTCATTCTCCTTTCCTTTCTCCTTCCAGCAAAATTTAATCTTGCGATTGTTTGTCAATCTTTTTTTTTTCTTTCTTACTGAGCTCCCCACTGACAAATTGTATGGGGGTTACTTAATACTTGGGGAAAGTTTGGACAGCTTTCATCAAGGGTACCTGGGGGGAAGATTGATTGGCAAAGTAATTTACTGCTCAGTGTCTGTTCTCAACTTCTTGTTCTCAACCTCTTTCTGTGCCCTTTTCCTAATCTATCTATCCATCCATTCTTTCTGCTTCACCAAATCCATACTCGCTGCCTGGAGGTAAAAAGTATCAGTGAGTGTGTCTGTCCGTATATGTATGATTATGACACAATCAGAAGGTAAGGTGGACAGGTTAAAGTCAAAGCAACCACCAACAGAGAGTAAAAAGGACTTGAGTGGACAATTGACTTTACTGTAACACAGCATGACTTTTGTGTGAAACTGTTTTCTTCTTTAGACTGTCTGAGTACTAAACCAATTACTCTTCTCTCTCACAGATCATTCTTCGACTTGACAGCTCTCCAAAAACTCTACTTCAATTTATCACAATGACTTTTGATTTATCTTAATTCCAAAGTAGATTTCTGATCACACTTTCTCAAATGTTCCTGCTGATTTTGAGGTTACATGCATCCTTGTAAACAATTGTTCATGACGTCATCAAGTCATTTCACCCACTTTGAAGATTGGGGCTTTCTATCATCAACTTACATTAATTCAAACCCACCTTTAAGTACACTCTTCAAACACCAATGACTAAAAGTAATTTTGTATAATATACTTATTGAATATAGTAAGACAACATGGTTATCTTACTCCAAAAAAATTTATTTATTATGAGTACGTCACTTTTTTCTCTCCGTATGATCAGAAGCCATATTTTCACGTTTCTCCTAAGTCAAAAAACCCAAGCAAGAGGACCACAATAAATTGAATTTTGGTGTATTTAAAAGTCTTCAGCTCAAAATACATAGTTAAGTAAAATTGCAATGAAGAGTTTGGTATCTTCTCCCATTAATTATATACGCATCCTTTTTTGACCCCATCTTGACAAAACGAAGACCCGGAAGAATTTTTCTTTCGATTGCTGGAAAAAATTTAACACAGACAAAGTTAACCTTCATTTCAATCTTATGGCCATGTGAAAGGATGATGGTGGGCGCTAAGTTGGTGGAGGAACACAATGAGATACAGAAAAAAAAAAACTAAAGAAGCCAGGCAGAGAAAAGAATGCTAGCCTTGTTGTTGGGCAGCTTGACATTGATTAATGAGAAAGAGTGACACACAGAGAGAGAGAAGAGCAAAATTAAGAAGGGAGAGGGGTGGCATTGGTATAGTAGTCCACACAAGGGAGGGGGCAGCTGGACTCTTGTTAGGATGAGGGATTCAGGAAGAGCCCCAGGCTGCAGACTTGATGCATTGCCAATGTCTGTGCTTATGCGTCTTGTGATATGCTTACCATTTGGCCCGTTTGGTTGGTTTTCCTTAAACAATGCAGTGCATGCACCAATAAACTCAGGTCACAACTCAGGTTCACCATCAAACCAAGATTTCTTCTCTTACTTAACGTCAAAGAGACTTTAAGCTTTTAGCAGAAAATCGGAACAATGAATGACTACAGTGTTTTGCTCAAATTCAACTCAGAATAAGTACACAAGGAAAGCAACATCAGCTTACAGAAAATAAGAAATATCAAATTAAAAGGGTGCAATTTTGGTAATAGAGGACTGGAGTATTTCTGGGAAAACATGACCTATAACACCTTAAAGGCTAGCAGTTGAATAGTTTAATAGAAATAAAGTTGACTTGGACTGCTATTAAATCTAAAATTACATTTGTGTTTCTAGGCAAACTCTACCTTTGTACATATTTCCCATTGTTACAAAGCAATGCTATATCTCAATTTCCATTTGGTGTCAAACACTCACTGAGTACGGTTGACCACTGTTGTCAACACCAGGAGCCACTCCAAACCGCCTACGACTCTTGCCGAGAGTTATTTCAAAGCCTCTCCTGGATGTCCTGGGACCCTTTGTCTCTGCTCTCATCTGTAGGTGAGTGCAATGTGAAGCCCCCTCCTCACCAGCAGCCTCTTCAAAACTCTGCACAATAGCCAGATTTCCTCCCAATTTGCTGGCAGAGAATGGGAGGCTCAGGAACTCCTTTCAGCTGCTTTGAATAGCGAGGCTAATTCAAACTCAATCCTTGAGTTTGACAGGCCTCACCCCAATCAAAGTTTGGCTCACTTAGCGCCTCCTGACAGTGGCTAATGCTAAGCCGGGATGTAAATAAATTTTGCTTTTTCAAAATCTTCTACATAAGTTTTTCTGTTTTAATGCATCACAAGACAATTGATTTTTTTGTGAATGTCTTCTTGCAAAATTACTATGGCACACACATATTTACATATATCTCTCTCTATATATATATATAGCTCCTCACATTTTAAGATCTCTCGCCTCAAATATGCATGTGAATTTCTGTGACTTTATACACTTATAGTGCTCACTCTGCTGACCATGTGTTCTACTTGACCTTCCAACACTACTCTCTGCCCCAATTATGCAAGCACACATGCTCACTTTTCATTTTTGCACTTATTTTCTTCCCGACACTCTTGAGGTCAGTTCTAATCAACCACCTCTTGGTAGTACACAGTACAAACATGCCATTTTTACCAGAGTTCCTTAAAGACGCCCACCTTCCACATCCAGGGACTGCTATTAAAGCAATCAGAAGCTTTCTAAGCTAGGTCAAGAGCAAGGTACTCACATGGGAACTCTGATTTGAATTATGCAAAAGGGGAGCAGCAGATGAGGGAAGAAAATAGCTAGAGAGGAAGATGGGAAAGAAAACAACCAAGCCCTCTTGTAGTCACACAGTAGTGAAACGTTACAAAGAAAACTGCAGACCAGAAAGTGATAATACATGGTCAGGAGACTTTCTGATGAGATAAAAGAGTATCTATCAAAAATGATGAGCCCTTCTATAAGCTGCCTGTGGTCACTCATAAATTACCAGCCAAGCTAGCCATTATTTACACAGATGTGAGATTTATTACATGAAGCTGCTGCCGCGAAACCTCAGCAAGTATGGAGTGGAACTCAGCTGGGTCGATCCTCAGTGCTATGCATAAAATGTGTGTCAGAAATGTCCCTACTCTAAAGGGTGAAACATCAGAAGGCATGCAACACGCATAAAAAAACATGCCTATATTACCCTATTTATAACATCTCACACCACAGGCATCTGGCTTGTGACCACTCGTAACTACCATGGCTCAACTCCACACATTGGTTATGATTCTGCGAACTTCATCATAAAACGTCCAATCCGTGTTAATTTTGAGAAATCACAAGCATAACATGGCACAGTGCAGTCTGACTTAATGCGTTTTTGGCTAAAGTATCTCACTCGGCTGGTCTCATGAACAATTTGTCATCCCACCTTTGAGCCACAATATTCACTCACTTTCTTTTACATACGTCTACCTTTGTACTACTGGCAGTAGCTCCATTGGTGAGATTTAAAAGCAGCTGCTTGACTTCCACAACCATTGTCACCATAATGCTTTTTAGAAATCACACATGCAGACAGAGACAAACAGCAGGCGTCTGAGACCTAACTTGAAGTATTTTGTGAACGCTGTGCCTTAGCATGGACTCTGACGAAACACTAACAAGGTGAAGACTGAGCTACTGAAATGAAACAAACAATTTCTATGAGTGTGTTTAAACAATAGTATGTTTTTGCTTAATTTCATCTGTATGAATTAATACTTGTAAGATGTGTTTTGCTGTAAGTCAGTAAGTGGTAGGATGTGAAGTCATAAGTCAAGGAGATATCAAAAATTTACTGGAACTTATGTGTGGTATAGGTAAAAAAAAATGTAACTTAAGGCTTGACCACAAAAAAATAAATAAATAATAAAAAAAGAGGGTAAAGATGAGGAACTGGTGATAATAGATTATGTATGCCAGTCTTTTTTGCTATTTCTGAAGTTGGGCTAACTACAGAAAAGTAATACAAAAGTGGGTCTAAGATACATAGACATAGACAGAGATACAGTAAAACTAAAGTGATGAAATTGCCTGCTGGGCAATAATTTGAAAATACTGGAAGTTTGATTGTTGCTTAAGAGGAGAACACTGTTTTTAATCTGTTGATTATGAAATGTACTTTGATGGCAAGAGGAAAATCATATAGGATGTCTTGTCATAATGTTACGGACGTTTGGTGAAAAGAGTTAATCCATGAGAATCATGAATTTACCAAAATAATTGACCAAGTGGTGGAGAATTACTTTATTTTAGCATTTACTGTTGCATACCAAATAAAATTAGAGTACACAACTTAGCAACTCTAAATATTGACTGCCACTCATGAAATTAATTTGTTCAAAAAAATATATAATTCAATATGATCGAACACATCTTAGGCAGGCTGTTAAATGTTTTACTAAAGATTTAATCTCAAACAATCTTATATAGAATGACTGTAGGTATAACTTTGAAAAATGTACACTGACAATTATTCTATCTGCATATGTCATTGTATGTGAGACCCTTTGTGTGCATAGATGAGTGTTCTCTGGCCAAGTCTACCCTGCAGAGAACATAATCATGGCCCTGTCGTCTTCAGGTTAAAGGCTCACTGCTGGGTCTTTTGGCACTAATGTGGTTCCAAACTATAGGGGTCGCATTGCCTCTGCTACCTCTCTGCGCATTACAGTAGAAAGAATTCCATTCTCCATTAAAAGCCACCAGCAGGTTATCATGTGGGCCTACCTGCGATGGCATAAATGAGTCACTTAATGATAGCCATGCTGCAGGGAAGCAGTACTCAGACAAAGAAATACTGATTGGATACTGATTTAGTGTGAGGGTCATAAGAATATGAATCAGTGTATCATATCTGGAGCTTATCATGTGGACAATGGGCAATAGGCGGGGAACACACTGCACAGGTCGCCAGTCAATCACATAGACACAGAAAAGCATTCACACTCAAATTCACACCCACGCCATTTGGAGTTGCCAATTAACCCCACATGCATGTCTCAGGGCTTTTTTGAGGAAGCCAGAAAGCGCTGCACTAACTTCTTGTTCGTTCCAAATGATTGACTGACTGACATCATTTTTAAGGTGAAAAACAAAACAACACCCATTAATTATCTGATTCTTTAGGAATACAACATCCTTCAGGAAAGAACTGAATTCCTATATTCCTTCGGCTGCCAAAAGCAAGGTCAAGAGCACATAAAACAGGTTCTTCATGGAGTCTGGCCCATAAGGCTTGTAAGCAAAATGATTAATGACAAATCTGAGCTAGTGTTAAAACTAATTTGCTGTGCTACTCACCTCTTCATTGTGCTCTTTTGTGATTTAGTGTCGCTGAGTTTGTTCACTTAATTTAAGATATGGGATTTAAAATTTACTGATCAGCCAATTAGAGTAAAAATATATCAAAACAATGAAAAGATTAAGACACAAATGAGAGTTTAGTGAAAATTAACTTCAGCACCTCCTTAATGGTTATTATTTTCTCCTAATTGCATATCTAACCCTTGATGGAACTCATATTCAGATTTTTTGAACATGACGGTATACTAATTTATTGACTGAGCTTAAATGTGAAAGTGCATAATGCAGAGGAATGCATTGTTATCGGATTGTTTTACCAATAGCATTTATTTCCATCACTGAACACATCATTTAGCAAATCTCACCTATTTGCAGACTTTGAAATGCAGCTCAGTTAAGGGTGATTTAATGTCATTCTGAATTTTAATTTTCAATCAAAAACGACTGTTCCTAGTTCATCGTTATCATCTACATTGCAGTTAATATGATTTATTAATTATTAACAACAAAATTTCTGCCGAAACCCTTCTACTGCCAGTGGTACCTGTATCAAAAGTCACAGAACCATACCATCACAAAAACCATGGTTAAAAGCCTACATGACAACATTCTCAATGAATGTTTGTACCCTCCTGTTTCAGGGGTGGGAAGACAGGATGAGTGTATCCTAGTCATTGGGATGAGAAGAGCGTAAGCGAGCCATGTAGAGGAAGCCAGGGGGTGAGTGGTGATCTGAAAACTGACACCCTGCTACCTTCCCTGACCTCCCTGTTGGGCCACTCTTTTACCTGGACAAGATGGGAGGTATTAAGTGGCTCGCTGTCCCGCTAGGTTGAGTTGCTGATCCGTTAGCCAGGGAGGAAAGCCTACCCGACTCCCATCTTCACTTCAGTGGGAGCATTTGTTTTGATTTTTGTCCTCTCTTTCTCACAGACAAACCTGAGATGCCCAATTTATCTTGGGTAGAAAGAGGGGAAATAGGGCGCCTTGCCACTTGAAAACTAGAACTTTAAGTCGGCAATGGTTCACCGACTCTCACAGCTAAAGTCTTCCTCAACTGTAATGGAATGCTGAAATATTTAAAACAACTTATTAATCAATGTAATGATCAACAATTAAACTGTAATTATATTTTTGATATGATCATCAATATAGATAACTTAGTTGATAATTTTTTAAGCTGCCGACTGCTAAATTCTTCTCTGCAGTAGAAAAAAAAATGCATACTGATTTTCCATGAATAATTTTATGAAAATGAAAGGCTTAATGTAAGGAATCAATAATGTGTGCAGGTGCCCACCCACAACTTCAAGCTGAGCAACACAAGCACTGGTGAGAGAACAGAAGGAACAATTTGCTCATTCTCAACCAAGACATGGGGGCTTTAGACGAAGGAAAAAAAGACACCCAATATCCAAAATCCCTCTCTCAGGGCCATCATGTGAAGAATTCCCCCTCCTCTCTTCCAAACTATACCCTTTCACCCACCCTTTCCTCCTCTCTTCTTTGCTTTTTTAATCAAGCCGTCTGGGGTTGTCAGGTCTTTTGAGACGAGGACTCCCAACCATGTGAAAAGTTAATCCCTTGTGGGCCTTCTTCTCCGTGGCGCTCATCTCCCTGGGAACACTGGTGGTGGCTTTCAGGCAGGTGGCAGTGGGTGATGGGGTGGGGGGGAGAAAAGGGAAGAGCCATAGATGAAATGATGGAGAATGAGATGCATTCTGGGCCACCCCTTGACCAGCGGATCAAGACAGAGAAAGGTACGGATTGTCTCCAATCCTCAATCGCCAACGCTAAATCCTACACCTGTGCTGGTGGCCCCGTCTCTGCCAATAGCATGCCCTCAGTGTGTCTACCGCAGCAACCAGACAGAACACACTTCATTTCTCCCTTCCCTTCCCCTCCACTGCTCTGTCTGTCTCTGCACTCTCTCACAATTCCCAGCATCAAGACTTTTCGATGAGCCTCCTTGCCTCAGTGACAGACAGCGTGAACAGAGAGCCAAGAGGATTTGCGATGTGAAGAGTAAGTTGAGTGGCTTCTGTAGGAAGACAGTGCTTCACAATGAAGAGCCCAAAACCCCTGTGCTGCAGAACTGCCCTATCCTCTGCCTCCCCCTCCCAAGCCACTCAGCTTTAAGTGTTATGCTCCAGTCATCTTGCTCTGGGTCAAAGCAAAAATCTCAACAGACTCCTCTGTCCTACACAGAGATGGAACACACAATAAATACCAAACGATATAGGAAAAAAGGCTATAGATTCTCCCAATCAGCTATTTCAGAGAACACAGAGAAAGACAGACTTATACATTTGAATCAGTATAGTAAGTTTTTTTTCTTTTTGTTTTCAAATAATCGATGGAGGACAGACAGAGAATATGACTCCAATCTTCCTTTGGTAGGCTGAAGGAGAAAGAAGAGTACACTCTTGAATGCTTTGTTTGCAGTGCACTTTTTCCCTCTCTGCACCCCTCTCAGAGCAAAGTGCCATTGGAAATACAGACAGGCTCGGTCAGCCATCTTAATCCCTCTCGCTTGTCCATCTCGCTCTCGCTATAACCACCGTGACCCCACACACTCTGTCTTTCACACACACAGACTCCTTCCTCTTCTTCCTCTCATTGGGTAAGCTTGGAGCCCCGCCACCTGAAAAAAAAAAAAGAGCTGGAGGCAGAGAGAATCCTAGTCGGAGGGGGTGTGCACGGTAAGATTTGGGAGTCTGTAAAGGTCAGCACGGACTTTGTTCAATCTGAGGGTTTATCTCAGCAACAGCAAGGGCTGGACAATGGGGCCACTCGCCGCGCGACAGAAACCCAAGCTGCGGCAGCTAAATTACTTCACTGATAAGGCCAAATTAGAAGCACTGGGACCCCGGAGGCCAGGAAAAAGAGTAGGATGGAGCGAAAAAGAAAGGAAGCAGAGCAGCAAAAGAGGGAGAGGCCACATAAGGTTGAGTGAGAGGGTTGAAAAATCAATGACTAACAAAAGAAAAGATTTAAGTGTGTGATCTTGGTAGAATTAAAGCTCATGTTGTGTATTTTGACATGGAGGTGCATAAAGGCTCGTGGATGAATACTTTGCTTTTAAAAAAGAGTCTACTAAAAGGAAAAAGTGTGACAGCATTTTAAGACTGAGTTTGATTAATAAAATCTCACAGATCTTGTGGAGTTGTTTTATTACCTTAGGGAAGAAAGTGTATATTTTTTTATTACATAGGAAAGAAAGTACCGTAAATTCCGGACTACAGATTTTCTTTCTAATTTTAGAAAGAAAATCAATTTTGTGGTTGTATAGGCCGCACCAGATTTTAAGCCGCAGGTATCCGACTTTCTATGAGATGTTAATTGTAAAGACTACGACAGCAAGATAAAGTCCAAGGGGATCACAGGTCAGAAAAAAGCTTTAATTAAAAATATATATATAAAGAATGTGGGGGTACGTTATCCGAGCTTAACCTTTATCACCGTAACATGTACTCTTGCTGCGTAATTCAGAGTACTTCGGTTCAATTAACACAAAAATATGCAACCTACATTTTCTGACAGATTATCAGGAAAGCAGGAGTTTAAGTTAGCTAATCAACCACCGTGAGTATTCCTACGCAGTGATCGCAAAATTAAGATTCAAAAACATAAATCTGCAACGGACAGAATGTTCCATTTCGCCAGATGAATTGCTTTTAACTTAAAACCAGCATTCTATGCTTTTCTTCGAGTGTCTTCCATGTTGATGAGGATGAGTACAAATGACTGATTTACAAGACCGTAACTGTGAAAGTGAGCATGATGTGTCACACAATTTCATTGAACATATGTGAACAACTCCTCAATTTTATTGGTCTACTGTTTTGGGCGCAATGAAAAACAAAAGAAAAACATGTACTAGCCACACCATATTATAGGCCACAGTGTTCAAAGTGTGGAAAAAAAAGTAGCAGCTTATAGTACGGAATTTACGGTATATCAACGGCTTCAGATCTAGGAAAAAGTCACAAATTGAATGCAATAATATTTATTTATTTTTTGTTAGTTATTTAGTTAAGTAACTAATAATAATAATAATAATAATAATCATCATCATAATACCAACAACAATAATAACAATAATTCCTTATCATAGGTCTACCAGGACTTATTGACATAATCAAGCAAGGATTAATTTATAGTAACTTTAAATTGCTCCAAGATGTCATTTCAAAGCAACACACAAATGGAAAAAAAAAATAAAAATCAATGATATGTTGGACAAATAACGCATAGAACGGATTGACTTCTGCACCTGCAGAGACTCCACAGGACTGGAACATGAGAAGTTGCAAAAAAATATTGACATGTTCTTCTCAAATACCTTGCCAGGCAGGCATTGTGCTTCAAAGTGCATCTGAAACACAGCACAAACCCTTTGTCTACTTCCTGATGTGCTCTTACACAACACAGTTGCATGTTTTGTGTAGCTGCAAGTCCTTAAAAGCACTCTGCAGCATTGTGAGCTCTCGGCCAGCAGAGGGGAGCACGCTTTGTTACAGGAATATCTCAGACTCCATAAAATGACATCAAACAAAGCCTCAAATAAATAGTTAATCATGAACAAGATTTATAGCTTTTAATAGGTTTAATATTTCATTGTATAAGATTAAGTGGTTACTCTACATCATTATAGAAGTGGTGGGAAAAAAAAGTGTAAGTCTAAAGATAGAGATGCTTTTTATACGCTGAGAAGTAACTACCCTATAATTTAAAAACAAACATTATTTGTAAATCAGTCATAGGCACAGTAGTCCCTGCAGATGTACAGTATAATCACTCACTTCCCCCACAGGAATATACTGTTGTTCTGTTATTTGGCATAACTTCTGCATCACATGCCTCCAAGCAAAGCGTTTCATGGTGGCAGATCATTTTCCTGATTCTTTTTTTGTCTTTCAGAGGTTGCATTCTCTGTACCACTGGGTACCAGCTTCCTTGGTATCTGCTCACCTCCTCTCTGGAAAAGGTGGCACAGAGCAGAATCATATGACATCTGCTGAGGACAGAATGATGGAGAGAATTGGGACGCAATGTTGCAAGCATTAAAAGATTTGCACTGATTAAGTGGGACTCTTTGGCCTCACTTTCTCTAAGGACTTTCAAACTAACTTTACTGTTGCCAATGTTGAAACAAATTAAAGTCAAGTGCATTCATATTAATTTGCACGTCTAGTTATTCACTAACTTCTACATTCTTCCCTTGTTGGACCCCAGTGTAGCTTGTATATCTTCAACTGAAACCTATCCTGGCTGTTATTGTGAAATGAAAGAGTGTGGCATGCATTTACATTTAGGCACCTCACTCTGACAATTATTTTCAGAAGTCATCTAATCAATAGATTCCAGGTTCCAACTGAAAATGGTAAGAGTATGGCACAGCTGCACAAAGTCTGGTCATAGCTAATGGGAAGATGGATGAAGCTAATAACAGAACTTAAGAAGAAATTCTAGAAAGCTCCTATAGACTAAAGATTTGGGGACTGGAGTGGAGGTTCACCTTCCAGCAAAACAACAACTTTAAACATGCAGGCAAATCTACACTGGGATGGCTTTGATTAAACTGTATTAATGTGTACAATATCCCAATCAGGGTCCAGATGTCCACTGATGTTCTCTATTGAATCTGACAGCGCTTAAAAAGAAGAAGGAGGTAAAGGGCAAAAATTCAGCACATAGATGTACAAAGCTGGTTGATACATATCTAAAGGACCCATAGCCTTTTTAAAAATGACATAGTTTTTTTCACTTCAAAATGATGGAATACATTATGATGGTCTGCACCACAAAAAGACTATAATAAAGATATGGTTCTAACATGATGAAATGTGAAACAGTTTAAGGGGTATGGATAATCTTGCAAGTCACTGTACATGTTAGAAATGCACACATACACATTAAAATGCATATACTGGGTACCACTGGGTACCAATCCGCACTGCCTCTAAATCCACCTTGTTGTCTCATGTGGATAACAGACCAAGTGTTGTCCTCAGTGACAGTAGAGGAGAAAAACTGTGAAAATCACTTGAGCGATTGCGGAGACTTTCCAAAGCAAAGCCGTCCCTGGCATTTTTGACACGTCAACAGTTCAACACTGTTTTTAGACCTGATGTCATCATTGCACTTAGGTTCTCACTCTACCATGTTTTTTTAAATGACCAGTCGAGGAAAGAAAAACATGGGAGAAGTCACTCTCCTGCATGCTTGTCTCTGTCTTACGTAGGTTTTGGTGGTTATAACTGCATCTCTTACAAGCCTGCAAAACTTCAAGTTGAATCACCTTTTTTAGATTTATACATGCACCCATGTACTGTATTAATATTGTGCTATCCTGAAATTTTCAATGGCTGTACTTGCAAAATAACATCAGTACTCCTTCTGCAACCATATGTACGCAGAGCCTACTTTTACTTGCCCCCATTTTCCTCAGACAAAGACACAGACTGTGCCAAAGCCCAATCTTTGCACCTTATAAAATGTAATTAAAAGGCACAGCAATGTGTCGTGCTTTCCTCTTGCTGCACCGCTCACACAGAATAATCATTTCTACAGCCATGTGGTTTTTGGTCCATATTGTGTATCCGAATATAGAAAATGGCAAATGCAATGACCACAGGATCCTGCTTAATAGGTCCCCACCTCATGCTTAAGTCAAAGAAATGTTATGTTGCACAAAGGATTAACATTCAAAGAAGTTACATGTGTGTGCATGTACCTGGCTTTCAAAGACATACAGATGTGGGAGAAAGGAAGGGATGCTTCCTAGTAAGAGGAAAAATCAGTATGAACAACACTTGACAAATATCATCTTCCACACCAGCAAAGAGCAATGTCACTGTCTGGTGCTGCCTCCAGGCACTCAGTGATGGAACTATTCACCAGTGCTATGATGAATGAGGTTTCACTATACACACACAGTATGGGCTTGAAGGAAGACTGGATACAAGTTACCTGTGCTTCACCACAGAGGACTGATGGCCTGACATAAGGGTTTTTAAATTAATGTTTAAAGCATGTCTGCAGAAGGGAAACCTCATGCTAATAAAGGGTCGCATTGTGGCAGGGATGCGAGAGGGGACTGTGGGGGTGCCATTCGGGCAAACAAGAGGTTCCATTCAGAATGCTTGGCTAGAGTGGCCGAGGTCTTAAAACCAGTGACCAAGCAATAACAGTCTAAATCCCTGGGACAATATTTGTTGAGTTCTACTCCCTTCAAAGACGGATGACTTTAGCCCCGTGTGCTTCCTCAAAAGCCCACACCTTTCATCTGCTCTATGGATTAATTTATTAACTAATTAACAGATGCTGGTAACGAGTTATGAACAAATGATAAGGCATCAGGATACTAATCAAACCTGACATTTAATTTGCTGCCTTGCATACTTGTTATCAATTACAGAGTTCGTTGAAAATAATTGACAATGGTTTTTGCAGGGACACAGGAGGCTTGTCTTTAAGGTTAATAAAAAAGCGTTGCGCTGCTGCACTGTTACCAGGGGCAACGGCGACCATATGTTTAATATTAGAGGAAATCTGTTCCACTAGAGTGCTCCGAAAGCTGGGAAAATTGGATTAAATTGGCTAATGGCATGTTTAAAACCGACATAAAATGAATGTGAATGGAAGATATTACAGCACCCAAACCCGGGACTTGTGGTGTTATAAACTTTCTGTGGTGTTTTCGCTCTGTGTATAAACTTGGGGTTTCTGTCAAAGTCAAATAATGATGACAGAAACCACATATTGTTGGTCAATACTGTTATTAGAACCCACATGTTCAATGTCCCTTTCATTACCATCTGAGACTAGGCAAATATCCCAAATCAACTTTGTATGTTTAATAGTTTTATATATAACTCCCCCCAGAAGTATTGGCAATCCTGGTAAAGATGTGTTAAAATTCTTAAAACAAATGCATCCAGTATAGCAGCAGCAGCGCAATCACTGTGAACAGTTTGGAAAACGCCAACCTTTGATATTTACTCTGTGGGGAAGAACTCCATTGTTATGAAATAACACTGTAACATAATCACCGGTTCTACATACATTGGTACCCCCGAACAGTCCTTTCAAACTAATATAAATAAAACATTTTAAAAAATATATTTTACATCTAACATAAGTCTTGTTCTCCATTTTCTCTCTATTATAAAACATAAATATGTTATTTAGAAAGATCAAAAAATAATTACCATAAAAACAAAATCAAGCTTATTAAACAATCTTCACTCTTTGTAGAAGGAAAAGTTTCCTTATTTTGTACAAACAAAAACATGTTAAATTTATTTGCATCTGCTGAACATAGGTTACCATGTAATTACAATGCTGCAAAAAAGTACACTAAAACAGGTAATTGAATATCTGCAGACATTTTTCTGGATTCTTTTATGCTCTTGGAGTAATTTTGAGATGCCACCCCTGTGTATGTTCATCACTGATAAAAGCTCCCACTGTGGTTTGCTGAAAGTCCAAAGCCTTAACAATTTCTTTGAAGCCATTTCCAATGACAGATTTCTGTTATTTTGGGGGATAATGTGTTACTTTCTGAACTAGTATGACCTAGTTCAGCCTAAAAAGTTCTTAAATCTGTACCAACAGATCTGTTGTGAATGGAGAATTCCATCTTTCCAATAAATGTGGTTAGTTACAATAAATTTCTGGTAAAATAGTAAGTGTAGTAAATTTATATAGCACATCATAGACCTGCAAATGTCCACTCTAAGCAATTTACAGGAGATCCACATTAACCCATGTGTCTCTATGCACAACAGAGTTTGGGTAAATGCCTTGCAGTGCACATCAACATATTACATGAAAAACGTGGAATAAAAGGCACAACCTTTTGAAAGCAATACTTGACCTGCTGATTCACAAGAATTGTGAGAATTATTGTTTTTATCATGCATTGGGTTCCAAATTTAAAATATTTGAAAACTGTATTTTGCATTTACTCAATGTATCTTTGTCTGATCATCTGACACTTTTAAGTACAACAAAGCAAAAACAAACAAAACAATACTTTTTTTTTTTTTTACTGAAAAGGCTGAGGTGGCCTTTTTTTGGTATAGCCTCAATCTTTCTCTTTCTCTTTTCAGCTAAACTAGATATAAATGGGTACAACTTAAAAGACCTGCTGTGTTTCATTCTGATTGCCTTTAGATGAAGGACTCTCAGCTCAGGTAAAAGAACACCAGAGTAGGGTCTTGATTTGATTACTGAAATACATAATAATGACCCCATTTACATGAAAAACAACCCCCACCACCATATGTCAATACCATATATGATGCGGGCTTTGATTAACCACAAACAATATGATATATAATGAAATAATGAAATGATATTCTAATGAAACATTAGAATATCTGATCTGCCTCGATGTTCCATCAGCCTGGTATCAGTCACCTAAAGAGTCAAGCATCAGAAAGAAAAAAAAAGAGAACTTTCGTGTGAGGATAAACAGATTACCCAGGATGCAAGCAGAACCTTTGAATGACATTGGGAATATCTTGCAGCATAGGAACTTGGCCATCTGCCCTCCTCAGTTAGAACACAAAAGCTGAACAAACACTTCAGGATCGAGGAGGTGAACCAGGACAGATATGTGTCGGGATGTGCCAGGGCTTCTCCACTCAAATGTATAAAAAAAGACTAAAACAAAAGCAACATGGCATCCGTTTGAAAAGAGAGCTGTCAAAGCAGAGCAGAGTAAAGGAGACACATGATGCCATGTATGGATAAGTATTTGTCACATGGGAATATGGCGACATAAGAATGCCCGCCAGACGTCTTGGCCTATCATTAAGTCAACAACTGGGCAAACAGAAGAGCTCGCATTTTTTCCCCCTCTTTCCACACATCACTGAATGAATGATACTGATATGGAAAATCACCCTACAAAAAGTAAACAGAAAAGGAATATGGGGACAGTGTGGAAGAGGTTTGCCAAGAAACAATGTCATCCCAAGGTGTTCAAGTGCACACAGACATGACTGCAGGGCTGACATGGACTCTATGATACATGTTTTCGGGGTGACCTATGGTGACCTTGTACAAACGGTCTATATCAATGGACATCTCTAAATAAAGCTCTATGATATGCCCTTGTTCTTTCCAGTGAAACAAAATACCCTTAAGGCATTTTACTATAAACATTAGCTAAAATATTGCCAAGGAAGTCATTTTACCTTTCTACATTTAATGAGATTGTTGTACAAAACCTAATGAGTGGCATTCATGATGAAGCCAGAATGGTAAAAAAAAAAAGATAAAAAAGAAAACAAACACCCAACAGTCACAAAGCAGGCTTAGATACAATCAGACACACATCAAGAAGACCTAGCTAATCTGTCTATTTCCTTAAGATATACACAGATCTCTTTCTGTAGCATATATTGCTTTGTGAGTACCCAAGAAACACCAGGACAGTGAAACTAGTAAGGTAGTCAATGAGGAGCACAATACCTCAAGCCACTGTACGTTGACATGCCTCTATCAATAGACAAGTCAGGTCAATCTACCAGCCTGATAATAGCGGCAGTCACTCTTGCACTTAGATCCCGTTGCTGTACTCTCTGTGGGTTGTCCCTCTCTTGGCTTGCTAAGACCTTCCTATCCACAAGGGTAACCAGCCCTGCACACATAGCTAGAAAGAGACACAAAGACACAAATGTACACACACTGAAGACTGCGGGCCTGACGTTCTATCATGTTGTGCTAAAGGGGGGGCATAATGGTTTTTAAATGGATGACTCAGTGCAGGCCCAGAGAGGGCTTCTGAGACAGAAGAGAATGGCCATGGCCTGCAGCAAAGCAGCTCGCAGATTGAGCTGTCCGTCTTGCTAAAATGAGCCAGAGTTAACACCTTAGCCAGTTCCCTAAGCCGCGGGACAGACAATAGTTGACTTCCTCTCTGCCTCTCTCCTTTTTTCTCTGTCAGTTCTACACTTTCACTCTCACTTTGTGTTATTCCATTTTTCTCTTCACCAGTCTGCACTTCCATTCTGGTTTCCAGAAACCTCAAAGTATCCAACATATTGTTGAGCTTCTTTGATTCATCTAAAGGCTAGAGTGCTTGAAAAAGCAATATGGGTTACTGCAAACGTGGATTGTAAGTAGCTTGTATAAACTACAGTACATACACTCCCCAGCTAGTTCTGTGTTGGACACAATTTTGTCTTTAGAAAGGCCTTAATTCTCTGTGGCACAAATCTTACAACAATGGCTTCCATGATACAAATCTCCCTTTCCTATATTAGAATAAAATCTGGTGGATGTTCATTTCACTGGACAATGGTGTTTTTACTGTCATGTTCCAAAAACAGTTTGAGATGATTTGAGCTTTGTGACACGGTGCTTTATCCTGCTGTAAGCAGCCATCAGAAGATGGGTACAGTATGGTCGTAGAGGTTTGGATGTGGTCACCAACAATAGTCACGTGGGCTGCGGTGTTTAGATATTGCCCACTTGTTACTAAGAGACTCAAAGTGCACCAAGAAAGTACCTCACCACCTTACCACTACACCACCACAACCAACCTGAACTGTTGATATGGGGCAGGTTGGATCTGTGCTTTCATGTGGTTTATCCCAAATTATGAACTTTACACTTGAATGTGACCATATAAATAAGGCCTTTCTCTTATATGACATTGTCCAATTTTAGCTAATCTGTATAAACCATACAGCCCCACTTTCCAGAGACTTTCCTGAATGACAGGAATGGTCGTGTGTGTTGTCTTCTGTTGGTGTAGACCTTCTGTTTCTAGATATGACAATCTGTGTGTTCAAGGATCATAATGCACATTCCTTAGTTATAACAAGTGGTTATTTTCCTTTCTATTATTTCCCCACTCTTTTATGACATCATCAGAGCATGTATTTTCATGCACACATCTGCCACTCAGTTGATGGTTTCTGTATTTCAGATCATCTCTAAACTCAAGAGATGGTCATGTGAAAATCCCTACAAATTTTCTGATCTATTCCATGCCATGTTCAAAGTTCCCATTGATTACCATTACTTTTTTTTTCCTTTTAAAAGATGTTTACTGTCTCTAGTGGCCTTTATTTTGACAGTTGTCTGACAGGAATGCGGGTTATGAAAGAGGGTCACTACTGCATCCTACATTTATTACCATTGTTTGACCTTGCGCTATTGTTGACCATGTCTTGGTATCGAGATTTGATTAATTAATTGATTAATCAAATCTAGCTAATTGATTTGGCAAATTAGTTAGCCAAATCAATTAGACAAAATGATTTGGCAAATTTGCTCCCCCACTCAGCTCCATCAGACTAGCAGCAGCAGCATTAATTAGCCAATACATGTTGGAACTGCAACTCTGCTAATATTATTTTATGAACTACTTCTCAGTTCATATGAACACAATGAGAAACATTATTATGATGACATACTGAAGAAGGAGAGTTGGGAAGAGCAGGAGTTTCTTAAAGAAGTATAAGTTCAATAAATTAATATTTAAATTGAAACGTAACTGAATGTAACAAGCACTTTAACTTGTAATCTAGATCTGTTACTTTTAATATTAAGTGTTCAGTTAAGTAAGTTATTTCTTCAAGGAATAATCAGTAATTGAGTTAGTTTATGAAGGTAACTATGCCATCCCTGCTCATAACACATTTGTCGATTTTGTGGAAGGTTGAAAAATAAAACATTTTAACAAACATTAATCTCTAATGTTTAATGCTGCAACTATGCTTTTATACCATCAATTCACCTATTTTTCTCTCACCTTGCACTTCATTCGTTATGAACCAGAATTCACAAGTCACTCCTTCGTCTGTCTATTTATGTAAGACCAGAGGCAGTAGATGGGTAGAGGAGCTGATGGTAAAAGGGAAGAAATATGGGCTTTAAGGGACTCCTAAGGGAGTCTCTTGATGACTATCAACAGGCCCACTGTTATGACTGTCTGTGATAAGAGTCTGGGAGAGGAGAGCCTCTGAAGGTTTCCAGCCTCAGTCCAGACAGGACATTTTAAAAAACAGAGCCTTAGCCAGAGTCAGTACTGCTATTATCATATACAAAAGAAAACAGATCAGTTACTCTTTACTCAAAAGCTTGGAAGAAAAGACCAAATGCCTAACACTGGACGGAAATAAAACTTAAACAAAATTGACCCCAAGTTTTAATTTTAACTTGAAAACAGTAAGTTCAAACTGTTATTAAATAAAATTAAATGTGCAAACATCATAGCAGAATTTGCTTTTTAAGCATTCAAATGCATTTTTCTTACTAATTTAAGGAGACAAACACATAGCCGCCTTTGAAAATTTAGATCTCTCAACCTGATCCTTCCGATTATGTCTTCTTTAAGTGATCAGCATCAACAATCCCAGAAAAACTTTGTTCAAGTTTATATTTGAATATGTTAGCCTCACTCCTTCTCATCACCCATTTTTACCCATTTCCTTCTTTACAGTGTATAAAACTTGCTTATAGTTTATACACATTGTGTGCTACTCTATCATTTTTATATTATGATAGTTGTGCTTATAACATCTTAAACACTAGTCTTTCTCACAACTTTAAAGACAATCTGCAAACTTTATGAAAAAGACATTGTGGCAGCTTCCAAATACAGTTCAACATGTGTTGGAACAGCTTATTGCGATGTCCTAGTCCAAACTCAAGTTAGATCAAAGTAGAGAACCCTGTCAAGAAAAAGCACCCTGAGAGTCTCTGGTGTGTGAGAAAGTACATGTGAAATAATGTGGGTTGTATTTCTGTCCGTTAAAGCTGCAACATTTTAAAGGATAAATATGAGATAGAATTTATTAATCTAAAAAGGTCTGAGATTGAGGCGTGGCGTGAACTAACAGTCTTGAATTCTCAAAGAACTAGCCAAATTTGACTAAATATCTCTCTCTTCTGAAAGATGTAAGTATTTATGCCCACATACTTGTTTTGTTGAAACTCAAAGTGGCCTTTTCTTGCAACCCAAAGACTTAAAACATAGCTGTTGTATATGCATTAGTCAGATGACTGGAGAAAGACGGAAAGGAGGAAGAAAACAGAGAACACATGAGAGCTACGGGAGGGTGTAGCTTTTGGAAGTAAGTCCTGTGCACCCCAAATGGCTAGCCATGATGTGTAAATGTTGCACCTGGCATGTTGCCACTTAGAGTGTGCCTGTGTACTTTAATAGCCTGCATACTGCTTAAACTGGTGGGAAGAAAAGAGTGTAAAAAGCGAGAAAAAAAAGTTACTGGAACTGAAACTATGAAAATCACCCTCTTTGGTTTTCTTTAACCCTGTCAGCTAGAGATTTGTGAAAATTGTTTAAAACTATAACACTATTTGAATCTGTAATGGGAAATAAACTCTAAATTCTCACAGCGCATAATAGGGAGATAAATATGGGTTCTTTCTAACAATTGTTTCTTTGAATTAACTACTTTCTTATACCCATTCCAGATGTAGAAAAAGCAACACAAATTTTGAGAGTGAGGTAAGGCCTGCTGCAGTAAAAGCAGAATTTATTTTAAGGCATTTAAACATCTTCAGCAGGCATTACAATAAATGTCAGGGATACTGAATGATTGTGCCTTATTTTTAAAGTTTTGAACATCGGTAGGATATCAGGAATACATTCAGGCAACAATATGTACATGTCCACAAAACAATCTAAAATAAGGGTGCCACATGGGTCCGCGGTAAATCGGGAGGCTATGTACTTAATGCAGTTGTCACCGGTTCGATTCCTATCCCTGTGCCATTGATTGCATCTCCCTTCTCTCTCTGATCTTCTTCCTGTTCATCTACTGTTTAATACAGTCCCACAAACATATTTAAGACAAAGCAAAATCTAAGATAGTTGGTGTTGTTTAATGCAGCGATAGTTAACAAGAGCCATGATTAGGACATCTATGTCTGGGTTTCTTTGTCACAAAAGTAATTTGAGACTATGTGAGGCTACGGTCTCTAAAAGTGAACAGTGATGGACATAGTAAGAATGAAAAGCAGGCCAGAAGATTTCATTCCTGATTTGGCAAGTGAGAAAGAGAGACAGACACCAGGAGTTCCATCCTGCCCCCAATGAGCTCACTGAAGCAACTTCAATATCCTCTAATGTCATGTTGAAATGAAAATTAATAGTTCAATATGCCGCCACCGCGCTGGACCACGCGTCTACCATTTCCATATCAGATGGCGTGACCAAATGAGTGTGCTCGCTTCAGACCGACGCCCATAAAAGCTGATACCTCCACTAATCAGACAGATTTTTCCATCTGACATTGCGGTGCGGCTGCAGATGAGCGTATTACGCGTACGTAGATGTGTGGGAGTGTCTCGCTGCAAGGGTATCAAGGATGAGGTCAGATTATAAAGGGAATGCAAATGGAGTGATCATTGAGCTTCTACACTGATGATGAGATGTATGCAGCTGAGAACCAACAGTGATAGGTGGAAATGTGAATAGAGAGCTGCTTATGTAGTCAACAAATTTCTTCAGTGTGGCTTCATTTAATGTCTTTCTGTGTCTGTTCCACAGAATATATGTACGGCAAGAGCAATAATGGATGAAATGATTCAAAAATGCAATTAATATGGACTCCATAGTGGCTCCTACCTCCCATCCAAAGGAGCTGTCTTTGCCTGTGGACCCATGATGCTTTGCGCTGTGCAGGCCAAACCTTTCACCAGCACAAATGCGAGCCTTGGCCCATATGCCTAGGCCTGCGCCGGGCACGGAAGACTCCCGCAGCTCCAGCTCAGCAGGAATAGGAATGTCATCAGGAATGTAGACGGGCGCCTCGTAGGGCGAGCCCTCCTTAGGTGTGGTGAGATCCTGGTCATTGCTGCTGCTGTTGTTGTTGTGGAGATGGTGTGACGTGTAGATGTGGGGGTGCAGCAGGTGGTGGTGATGGTTGTTTTGATGCGAAGGAGTCGGGGAGGGCAGAGGTGACATGTTGATGATGCCGTCTTCTGCGTCTTCTTCTGGGCTATCGGCGCTGCCAGCTGCTAAACCCGGGAGGTCGGCTTCTGTGTCGTACATGCTGTCAACTGACTCACTGTCATCTAGGGCAAACAAGACAAACACAGGTCTGTTATTAACATCTCGAGGGCAACCGTTGTTCAGTCAATTCATGCTTCTGAAAATGGAAACTGAAACTCTTTGCCACAGTTCACTCTAAGTGGGACTAAACATATTAGAAAACAAAGAGATTTTGAATGTGTTTGGTCAAAATCTGCCAAAAGCAAAGAAGTGACCATAATAAAATTGAACTGTTTCCATGAAGCAATTGAATTGCTTCATGGAAACAATTCAATTTTGGTGAAACAATTCAATTATGGTGACTGTGTCCTGCCAGGACTCATCTTACACATAATGAATGAATCTATCACTGATTTGGTTAGTCTCTTCACCTACTATTATTGTCACAGCCAAGGACTGACAAAATGATTGTGCCTGCACCAAAGTGGAAATGATGATGAGTATAATGTACGCATGGATGCACTTAACTTTTGGCTCCAAGTTCTAGCCCCGTTCACTCGGCATGTTAAAAATATTCTCTCTAGACACTGAAAGTTTGCAACTGTGCTCAAGCGAATGCATGTAGGTGAGTGATATGTGACAATATCTATGAATGTGTTTTTTATTTTTGTCCTTAAACTATACCAGAATGTACAATTTTCTGGTCAAATCAAACATGGCTGCCATACAAAGCCATTAGCAGAACTGCTGCTACCATTAAATATTTATGCTCTTTTTTTCTATTATGGCTCAGTGCATCAAAGTGTTTATTTTCTGTGCTTTCTTTCTGTTCTCATCTTTTAGTCAGTTGCTGCTTATATCATGTCTAGTGCTACTGGATGTTTCTCCTGTTAAGGGGAGTGGTTCCTCTCGACTGTCCCCTTGACATATTTTTCTTCAACTGGCATTACATGATGAACTAAATGACATGGTGAATTTGGTTGATTTTGATACTTTGAGCTGACATTCCTTGTAATTTGGTGCCATATCAACATATTAATAAAATATATTTTAAAAAAAGCATAAAAAGGCAGATTACAAGTAGTCACCACCACAAACTTATAGCATGTCCTTTGTCCTATCTAGACAAATTCTGGTATGTTTAATCAATCGACCACTATGCATTCTCTATCCCTACAAATCTGCAAACAGGCTGGACTCATACTTACAGCAGGAATAGTTCAAACAATGCTCTCATCCTCTAGCAGTTTATATTGTCAATTGCAAACTGTGGTGCTGTTCATATTTTAAATGTAGTTCCAAGATGACATCTTTACTATATTATGCTTATTTTGGGTGAAGAAACAAAGATACAGTATTTGAAAGAAAGTTGAGCGAGTCAAACTGATCAACCCAAGAGAGACAGAGGAGAGTCCGGTTTGTTCTTTGACACATATATGAGATTTTTCTTTTTCATGTTAACGGTTAAAGTTGTAAACTGACATATTAGTTTCAAATGTGAAATGCTGAACCTTGGAAGCATGAGCTATGGTCTCTTTAGCACCTGGCAAACTAAGCAGCATGTCCACATAAAAACTGGGAAACTTATCATATAAGTCCGAGGCTGTAAAGCCAACCGTTTATGACTTATTTTGCGTCATCCAGCAATTTTTAATGGAAAAGAAGCCCTTTTTTTTGTTAATGATCACCACTTTGGAGAGGTTTAGAGGGGGGATGCAACTAAGCACTGGAACATGCAGGCCAGCAGTAGCTTCTACACTTTACGCAGATCAATTAAAGTTTTATAACTCGGCTCTATCTGCTGCTCTCCCTTTACACAATCAGAAGTGTTCTCAGGTTGTTAAACACTTTCTCTCACCTACAAACCCTCCTCCCCAAAACTGTCACTGGCACTTGACCCATTGAGAGTCATTTTGACAAGCAGAGAGAAAGACTTAAACACCATTAGGCTATTAGGGGCTCTGTGCACAGAAAATGTACAGAGGGATAACATAGAAGGAGATACGTTGTGTCGTTGAAGTGTTCAGGTGTAAATCTTTTATTTTCTGGTATAGAACAGCTTTTTTATACTTTTACAAAAAGACAGACAAGTCAAGGAAAAAAAAAGTAAGAAGGGATATGATAATAGCATCCTGAAAGAAGACGGAGAGAAAAAGGTAAAGAATGTATCCAGTGATGACAGAACCACTTTAAAAAAAAAAAAAAGCTGCATGTTAGTTCTGAGTCTCCAAAGACCCAGAGAGAGATGTTGAGTTCGCCTCCCTGTGGGTTTTCCAAAAAAAAAGAAGGCCAGATAGTGCCTTCCTCTCCCTGGCTCCTCATGTTGTTTTTTCTCTTACCGTTCCTCTGGCCCATATCCTTCTTTTTTTTTTAAGGGGAGCTATTTATCCTGATTACATCAGGGGTCAATCATTAATTCGCACCTTGGGGGTCCCTGCGCTGGCTGCGGCTACAATGGTCTGCTTGTTCGAGCGGCTGTTATTCCAGTGGAAAACTACTCTGCTCTGCCTGAGAGGCAGGCTCAGGCCACATGAAGGCATCCCATTTATTTGATAAATTGTAAATGCATGCCATAAGCGGCGCTCTTTGCTTTGTAGCATCGCTCGCAATAAACCGAGATCTCGGGGCAGCGTACAAATGCAGACGCGGGCCGTTAAACAAACACACATCTGTTTGCAACTGAAGGAGCTGTTACTGTACTCCAAACACATGTGCACCCCATCAGATGGTGTTAATGGTAAAGATGATATCTTATAATTACTGCATGTCTTCTGGAAATCGGGCAGGACATAATGCGACATTTAGAGCGAACGAGGTAAAAATGTTTTTAAGAATATACAAACAGCTAATGAAATTCCTTCTTTCATCATTTTCTTTCAATAACCTGCATTTGAAAAAGAAAAAAAATTGAGATGTAGATACCAACGCAATCAGCGTTGCCATGGCAAAATAACTTGACACAGCACCGAAAATCAGAGGTTTAATCGAAAGACTTACAACGGGCAAATTATTGTGTAGTTGTGTTTAATCAGAGTGTTCTAGACTTAAACGCTGAAAGATAAAATCTGGAGTCATTTTCTGCCGTCTGCGTGGACGCACACAAACACATGTGCCTTGTGGCGCGCAGACTGAGCCGTATTGTTGCCGTCCTCCGTGCGTACAGGAACAACACAGACTGCATGCAAGAAATCTGAGGTGGAGATCTGTAAATCATTCATGAAATATGAACTAAACTGAAGTCTTGCAAAGTAGGTATCAATGCATGTTTTAAGGAAAATGGCACAAAGAAGGATTCTTGTCAGGTTGTTCATAAAGAGATCCATGATCTTACTTCAGGACTTGAAAAGATCTACAGCTCTGGTGATGGAAATAGCTGACACGACAACTAGTTATAATGCCCTTCATAAATCTGGCCTCTGTGGGGAAGTGGCTTTCATTTAACAATGACAATGTATATTTGAAACATGGAAAATTATATGTGACGGAAAACTAACACTGCATGCAGCATCCGCAGTGAAGAACAGTGAAGGTAGCATCATGCTGTAGGGCTGATTTTCTCAGCAAGGAAGGGGAAGCTGGTTACAGAAAATGGGATGATTATGAACCTAAAACAGCTTTTGTTCTGGAATAGAAGTTGTTAGAGGCTGTAAAATACTTCAGACCTGAGCAGAGGTTCATCCTCCAACAAGACAACAACTCTAACATACCTGGAGCTACAACAGAATGATTTAGATCAAATTATCCTAGTCCAATCCCAGAGGACCAATGTTCTGCTACTGTAAGAATTACCACGTACAACATACTAGAATCAGATAGGTGAATTGCCACACTTAAAAACTGCAAAGTATCGACTTTTTAAGGACTGAGGTGATAAATCATAGACTTAAAAACTGATGTTTAGATATTAGTCAGACTAATTTTAAGAAATCTTGCTAAGAAAGAAAATAACAGTAGTGAAAGATGGTGAAATGATTGAGTCTGGAGTTCAAATGATCACCATTTTCTTTCCTCATCACAATTATGCCCAACTTTGCATTAGTTTATTACATAAAACTACAATAAATCACAACTGAGTTTATGGCTGCAATGTAAAAAAAAAAAAAAAAAAAGTGAAAATAGCCAGAACTACCCCAGTACTTTTGTAAAGCACCATAATTAACAGGAAGAAGTACAAATGCAACGATGCATTATTAAACGATTTGTGATTCTGGAACCAGGTGCATCCAAGCAGGCATTTTGGAGTCATGGTCGTCACTGTAATAACTTTAAAAGGAGATCTGGAAATGGGACGTATGTGCCAGTGATGGCTATCATAAAATGCATGCACACACATACACAAACGCATATCCTTTCCTTCTCTCTTCAACACGCACGTAGAGAGACTTTGTCTGACCGTAAACTGATCTGGTTCAATTCAAAACGAAAGCCAGCCACTGATGAAAAGACAGTATCCAGAGAAAAAAATGCAAAACTATGCAGAATCCAGCACAGGCTCCAAATATGGGGAGGAAAAAAAAAAAATCTGGTAAAAAAAAAAAAAAATTGAGGCAGGAGAGTGTGTGGATCATGACAGATATGAAAAATGGGTAGCTGGTTGAGCAATAAATGACCAAACATTTTGATGTGGGAGCTCTGCGCGAGCATGTGTGCAGAGCCTGCAACAGCCAACCCCTAATCTGCTGTTGGTGCCACTATATTTATCAATATGGTCCCACTTTTGTTGTTTTACGGGACCACTAGATACCTGCTTCCGCTCTAGCAAGCAGGCCTTTGATGATTCTCTCTACAACAACCGAAACCCCCCACACCCCGCATGACATAAACCAGGGGGGACGCAGCTGTAAAAATCAAAATGAGGGCAACTCAAACACACAGAACTGTACAATAGTTCATTTTTCCACAGTGGCACTGGGGTACAATATAGCCAAAATGACGCACAGATGTAAGGTTTGCGAAGGAGCTGCCAGGGGGTAGGGCGTGGGGTTGGAAGCAGTGAGTGAGCAAGGCGAACACGGTCAGCTGCAATACCAGAAAGCCTCTCAGACTGAGAAAAGCTGTGCCGTTTCTCCCAACGAAGGCACCACAGAGGATTTCCAAGCAACACTTCAAACTGCAATACAACTTCGGCTCGGTGAGAAAAAGTCGGCGAGCGAGAAAGAATGCGAGACAGCAAGAGAGAAAGAAACCACAGTTGCATAAGCACAGCTGCTTTACATAATAATTCCACAATAGCCATGACATGCTCTAATTGTAGTCGTGCTTATGTTGTGTTACATGCTATCATGAGTCACGTTCTGCACTTCTTGTGTGAGTAGGAAAATGTGTAATGAAATCGTGGTTTTTCATGATCTAATTTGACGCAGTGACTTAAAACGACAATAATTTAGCAGTTAAAATCCGAAGGCAGCACATCCCCATCCCCATACTCCCACACACACACACAAATCACACACACACAGTATGTTTGGCTATCTTCACAAGGACTTTGCATTGACTTACATTCGTTTTTCATTCATTTCTATAGCCTAACTCTGACAGTTACTTTCAACCCAGCCATTACAAGTACATGCCTAACTCAAAAAGAGAACTTTTTTTCTTTTAGGGCCCAGGCTCTGGGGTCCATAAGCAGCAAAAAGTCACAATGTAGAATTTGTTGGAAAAACAAGCTAAACAAGATGATGCTGCAACACACACTAACACACCCCTCCTGATAAATACACCATGCAGGGAATGGCTATTGAATCTGTCCCTGAACATACTTGATTATGCTGATTAATATTATCTGTTTGTTCCTACAATATTCAAAATGAAAAGGGAAATTAGCACTGAATGTTACTCTGAACACACCTTTCCCAGAGGTTAAAAACGAACTCACACTGCACCAGAGCTTCATCCACCACTACACCCTTACACATAGCTGCAATGATAGAGCTTAGCACAAAGCATAATTATTTATGTTAAAGTGGCCTAGTCAAAGACTGGTTTTAATTTGTTTCATCTCAACTGATTCTCAACTGATTACACAATAAGAAAATGACAATAATTCAGCAACATCTTAGTGGTTTTTCAGGTCCCAACACACAATCTTGGCCACTGTAAGCTAAGTGTAGAGTGCTTATGCAATTTTTGCTCGTGTTGGGTGTCAGTACATCGCGGCCGATTTATTGATGTGTCATTTGCGTGGAGCAGCCTGGAGCCATTCCATCCTTCGATATAGTGCATGTGTCGCGTGTATGCTAAGTTCAACCCTCAAGGCAAGAAAGAGGACAGCAGGCTGCCTCCTGCAGCTGAGAGCAGGTGTGCGTGAGGGTGTGTGTGTTTGTTTCGTGGTGATATAGTCCCTCAGGGATTCTGGCACAAGGCTGCAGCAGACATTTATTAACAGGGCAGATTAATAGCACTGGAGGAAAACATGTTCACAAACATGATAAATATTAATAATAATCAATACTGAGTTACATTTGCCAAATTGAGTTGCAAACATCACCCATGAGGGAAGGAGGGGAGGGAGGAGGGCGGTGTCAGGGTTGAAAGGCGCTGATTAAAAATGGAAGAGTTTCAGGAGGAAAGAAGACAGAGAGAGAAAATGAGAAAAGAAAAACAATACAGGAGGAGAGGAAGGGAACAAGCATAATTTCATTACATCATAACAGAGAAGAGAATCATCACAAGGGGGAGCTCAAATTTGTTTTTGTTTTATTTTATTTTAGTAAATTATCACATTTCATCTTTCCTTCTAAAGAGCTGCAATGCCTAGCAAAATATTCATACCACTTTGACTTTTTCTTTTCAATTCAAAACGTCAGTGGGTTTTATTGGGATTTTATGTGACAAACTGAACATAACTTTCAAGCAGGGGGGGGCTTATAATTGACTTCATCCCAAGTCTGAAAAAAAGAGAAAAGAAAAGAAATATAAGATGAGATGAGATGAGATATATCAGCTCTGATCAACTTACTTGTCTTTGATTAAGAAAAACAAACATCCCCATTCTACCACATTTTTTTCTATTTTAAAAATTAAATATAATTTTTTGCACTTCACAATTATGAATTATTTTCTCTTCGCCTAGCAAATGAAATCCCAGTAAAAATACAATGAAGTTTGTGGTTTCAAAAGACAAAATGTGAAAAAGTTGAACGAGTATATACACTTTGGCAAAGGAACTGTAAATAGGTGTAGGAGATAAAGGTTACTTTCTCATCTCAGTATTAAAACCTCAGTATGGTTTAAGTACAGTTTTATAAACAGGAGCATGTTCAACAGATATCGCTAGCTGTCAAAATGACTTGATTTTGATTGATGATCGAGGGTCTAATCAAAGCCATCAAATTTCTGAAACAAAATTATCTTTAAAAAATTCGGAATCTCAGCTTTTCTGTTTTCATTCTGTACTGATGCTTATCCAGATAATGTAAAAACAACAGAAACTATTCCATCAGCCTGCAGTCCCCATAGTAGCCATATCACTTTTGCTTATTTATGTGCGTGTACGTGCATCGGTGCATTTCTGTGAGAAAGTGTAACTGGAAGCAGCATTCACTACATCAATCTATTGCACTCCATGCCTTGCTTCTTCTCTTCTCCTCTCCTCTCGCCTGCTCCCTTTAGTCATTAGCCAGCAAATTAACGACAATCGGGCATGCTATTAATCACCCTGACAAAAGTGTTAGCTTTGCCTGGGTAGGCCAGCACGAGACTGAGGAAGGAGGATGGCAGTGGGGGAGGAAAGAAAGAGAAAGAGTGAGATGACTTGGTGGGTCAGAGAGTATTGTGAATTTATGTGTAAAGGAAAGAATTACACTAAATAAAAAGACAGTGAGTCAGGATGTTAAGGAAGTGAAGAAAATGTGAACAGTAGATGACAATAAGAGTATGGATGACAGAAAATATAATGTAAGAAGAAGAATTATAGAGAGTATGTTAATGTAACAGAAAGGAATGGATCCCACGTATACTTTCGCCTAAGTAAAAAACGTATCTGACCACTAATTGTCTTGTAAGGGTAATCACATAAAAATGACACAAAAAATTGTTCAACAGTAGAAATACATTCTGTCATTTAATTTTCACAAGTGATCTCTAAAATATACAACTGCGCTATAACTTTGTTCGTGTCTATCAATCACAGCAAAGACTGTACAACTGTAATTTTAGGGGTGTAAAAATGTCTCCGGATGATGTAGGGATTCGTTTTCGAGCAAAGGTTGTTCTAATGATATGTTTCAGTGAAACATGTCGTTTTTATGTGTTCGGGATGGATTTGCGCAAGACTGGCTGACTTACACCGTCTGGTTACGGTGCATGATGAGAGAACGGCTGCAGCACTGAGAGCAGAAGCTGTTCGACTATACATTTTGTTTAATTCAGTCAGTACGAATCGAGGCAAGGCAAACGTTTGTGGTATAGAGTTTGTCATACTGTATAACACAGAACACAGGATGGCAGAATCACCTCTTGAATCATTTAGCTCAATGTTTTGACAGAAATCCAGACTTGGCGAACCTGTATAGATCATTTCACACACTTTTGCAGTTTTGGTTATTTAAACTTGACTTCCTTTCACTCAAAAAGAAGTCATCTTCTGATCTGATTCTCGTATTCTTTAAGAATTATGTGACTCCAATAAATATCACCTATTAGCAGGAAGTATCTCAGGGTTATTTTGGGTTAATCAGGGGTCCTAATCTCTCATATTTCAAAAGCGTCAACTTAGACGTCAAAACCACCCGTAGAAATAGGACGTTAATAACGTATAAGTTGTAAATAACTCACAAATACATAACATGTGAGATTTAAGGGTTTTTGTGGTATTTTGACTGCATTGTTGATTAAATATAACTTGCTGGAAAGAGCAGCCTTCCCACACCAAGACACTGCCAACATCACTAAGTTTTCTTTTTGGTCATTTTAACTTGTGTTGAGCACAACTATTGTGAAAAAAAGGATTAACAGACATAAAATACATCCTGGATAACAAATAAGTCTATATAACTCTATTGATAGTGACTCAAGTCATGTATAGCAAATGTTATGAGACAAAGAAGTGATGAGATCTAGAGAGAAAATCCACCACATTTACTCTCACATACAAAAAAGAGGCTGAAAAGAAAATTTGTGGTGCCCTTTAGCCTAAGCTCAAAATGAAAACTCCTTCATCTCTGCCCCTCCCCAGAGCGGAGACCACCTGCTAGGAGGCCTAAACTCGGGACGTCAGGTGGGTCGAGACCGTCACACAGTCCCATGTCATCAGGCTGTCACGGTGAAAGGAGCTGACATGGGAGATATGCTAATCCACTTAGCTTCAAACCCGGCCAGGAGGCCCGTACGCAGTGCTGTCTCAGTCCGCAACGAGCGGAACACACACAGACACACTAAGCCGCGTACCTCTGAACTCTGCAGAATATGTGTGGCGGGATTAGATCAATTGAGGCTAAATTATCCCTGTGGGGATTTTAATCTGGCACTCAAACCAATACATTTAAAAAAAGGACAGGTATGAAAAAAAAAAGCAAGGTTGAATTGACATTACAATTAAAAAGTGTTTCAGTCATCTGAAAAAAGACAAGTGTTCCTTAATCTGGATTAAGTACTGTTAAATCTTTGCAAAAAAATAGGACTTGATAATATTTGACATCTGGAAATAATAATGGTCATTGCTATCCCTAATAGGAATTTCAACACAAAACGAATGCAGATTGATTTAGGCTTTTCATAAAATATAAACATACATCTCTATCAATAAACAAAATAACTTGCAGGCAAGTAAAAGGGGTTTTACTGCCGATAAAGAAATTAAAAAGCAGGTTGTTGCATTCAAAATGTAGGAGAAGGTGCCTCGGGGTTTGAAGTATTGTGGCCTAAATTCTGTCAAGCAGCCAATTGTAAATATGCCATAATACATTAATAAAATGAAACTGCAAGCAGTTTTTCACTTTAACCAAAATGTGCATTGAGCAAACCGAATCTGAACAAACCTCGGCACAACTTTTAACAACATAAATGTGTGAAGGAAACATATCTGATTCATGAATCACTAAAGATGTGATAAAAGTTAAATTAACCTTGCTGCACCCATGCCATCGCCAGCAGTCAACAGCAGGTGCTATGAATTTACTAGCAGCTGGTGGAGTTTATAACAAGCTACTAACAACAGATTTCTGTGTTTACAAGATGAGCGAAATGGCAGAAAACACACAACAACAATCCCCTGCTCGCTTTACAAGTTGTGCAGACGTCGAGACGCTCGTTCGCTCGGCAACCGAGTGATCAAAGTCGGCCTGCCAGCAGAGAGGTGTCAGAGTTCAAAACTATTGCCCCACTCGGGCAGATGATATCTCAAACTGATTCGTTGTATTTCCCCGGCCATGACTTCCCCTATTAGGAGCAGCAGCAGGGCTCTTAGTAATCTGCTCATTATCCCACAGAAACAGGAAGGAAGAGAGGGAAACAGATGGGAAGGCAGGAGAATGGTAAGCGAGAGACACAATGCTCCCTTCCTCCTCTTCATCCTCTCTGCCTTCGTCTCCCTCCTCCGCGCTGCTTGCTCTCTGGTCGTCCTCGGGGCGAGGGAGCGCCGAGGCCCACAATCGCTCTGACAATACTGTATACAAGTGGTGGCGAACAATGAAGGCTGACCACAAAGAATTCTGGGAACAGGGGCACAGCCTTCTTCTCCGGCGGGTGGCTCCTGAATGCCGGACCCGTCGATACACATCGGAGGCCTGCTGAGACTCACCGGTGCCAAAGAGGCCGAGAGCCGGAGAGTGGGAGGAACAGACACAGAAGACGGTGACACAATGATATAAAGTTGCCTGCGCAGCAATCTTCCTGATGATTTACCACCTAGTGTGAACACCTAGAAGCAAGGATACAAAGGGAGTACAAGGCAACAATAGGCACTAACTGCTGAAATGAGAGAAAAGAAAGGTGAAAAAGAAAGGCAAGGCCGGGCAGAAATAAAGAGAAAGACAGAAAGAGACAGGCAATTTTCTTCCTCTCCTTTTTTAAGTGATCAGAGCGTGTGGTGAGCATGGTCCATTTGGAAATAATTGGTGGGTAATTAGGTGGGGGTCGACAGGTCGATTTTGGAACAAATGGCCGTCTTTAGCTCAGGTGGCCCTCCACATGAGATAATGGGGGCTTTGCTTCCCCACCTCCGCCCCTCCTACTCTCCTCCTCTCCACTACCTTTGGTACTACTCGTGTATGCGCTACTTTTTATGTGGGAAGTGTCTAAAGAACCGTTAGACACAAGAGCAATGAATGATGCACACACAACAAAAATCAAATCTTGTGCTGTAGTTTCTTCTGTAGCGTGTGGCACTCAGTGCTGCTCAAAAGTTTCCGCTGCACTTTTTGTTATTTGGCTGAAATTACATCTAGAAGTGTCTTAGGCTTTGCCTTTACCTACTTTGTTGCTCATTTTTCTTTTTGCAGCTTAAGCTTTGTTAGTTTTCTATGCACACAGTATTTTGCAGGTTGACCAAAAAGTTGAGTTTTCGTCTCATTTGAGCAGAGCACCTTATTCCAGATGTTTGCTAGATAATCTACATGGCTTGTGGTTACTCTAGAGGGGCTTTCTATTATTTTTTTTTTTTCAACAGTAACTTTGTTTTTGCCACTCTCAAAAAGCCCATTTGTGGACTGCATAACTAATAGTGGTCTTCTCAACAGATTGTTCCACATGAGTTGTTGGACTCTGCAGCTCCTCTAGAGTTCCCATGGGGCTCTTAGTTATTCTTGAATTGATTTTCAATTTAAGAGGGAAAGCACATGTTATGAAGTTATGAAGAGATTTTCCAAGTTTTTTTTTCCATTTTCACATCTCCTACCCAGGAGATGTTCAAAGCTTGAGACATTATTTTACATCACATTGTTGCTTTGCACTTCTCCATATCATCATACCTTATATATATATAAAAAAAAAAACTATGAGAAGTTCACTGTCCCATGACCTATTTAGCAACTTCCACCCCGAGTATTGCTCAGTCTTTATTTAGAACATTGAGTACAGATCATGCTGAGACAAATTGCTTTTAATTTATTTATAATGCTGAAGGTATTAGCATAATGGGGAAAAGGTGAACAAATAAATGATAATCAGGTGAAAATAATAATAATTCATATACAAATGTGAATACATAAGAGCATTTTTGTTTGTTTGTTTTGAAGACAGCAGCTCATTTAAACAAAAATCCAGATCTACAACCTTTTCTTTTTTTTCATATAGAAAGAAGGCACAAACAAAACTTTTTCAGCACCACCACAGTGTGTATGGGTTCCCCCCTTCACCCAGCCAACAACAATCTCTCACCCACTCTTTCAGTCCCTTTCTGTCTCTCATTCCCTCTCCCCGTCCTCCCATTCAGCAGCACTGGGGTTCTTGTTTGGCTTCCTGCTGTTTGTGTCCAGACAAGGTCTAGTTTTGAATACTGATTCCCCATTGATAGGCCCGCACTTCCGATCTCATTAACTTGTTTTGTCTTTGGCTAAATGGAAACGTCCGAGGGAGGGTGAGAGAAGGAGAGAAGGAAAAAAGGGGAGAGGCAACAGCAAACAATGTGACAGATCTTTTACAGGAGACACACCGTAAATAACAACAAGTAAATACAAACAGGATGGAGGATGAGGGAGGATTTCTAAAAGGGGAAAAAAGTCTGGACATCTAAAGCTGTGCCTCGGAGGACCAGCTTTGATCATAAAAAAAAAACAAGGAAAGGAAATGATCTGCATTCACAGCAATGCTTCAACATTGAAAAAAAAGTGTAGCTGGTCACTGAGATGTGCAAGTTAACAAGTAGAGGTATTGTTTGTTGTAAAGTTTTAATTAAAAAAAAAACAATACATGTCACTTTAAATAATGTTAAATAATGTAAACAGTGTCAGGATGCAGAGTGATAGACCAACATGGCACTATTCATTTTTGGAAAACAGCCTTTGTTCAGTTAGATTGTAATGAGAGTGTCTGAGCAACAACTTTCACGTTTTGCCATAGATTCTCAATTTAAACTTGAACTTTGACTGGGCCATTTGAGCAACTATTATTGTCTAAACTATTCCACTACAGATCTTCATGTGTTTCTGAAAGGTAAAGCCCCTCTCCAGTCTCAGGTCTTATATCTTCGAACAACTTCTTCCAGGAATACTCATTATTTAGTTCCATCCATCCATTCTCCTGTGTGACCTTCCCTCCGTACAGTGTAAAAAACATTCACACAACAAGATGTATTTGGTGTTACTTTCTTTTTTATGTAACCCAAAAAGCCATCTGACCGAAAGGCTTTCTTCTATGCTTGCTGCATTGGCTATGAATACGCCAACTAAGCTGTACTTACATAGATATTAAATGACTATACTTAGGTGGTTGCAATGGATTTAATTTATGGGCATCAGAGTAACAGGGGCTCAGTATTAATACATCACACAGCTTTACTTGTAAACATGTATAGTTTGCCTTCTACCACACAATTATTCATCTGTTGAAGTTGGAGTGTAAAAGAAAATCCTTAAATAGAATTAAGTTTGTGCTTGTAATGTGTCAAAACATGCAAAGGTTAAAGAGAAACAAATACTATTGTGAAGCCCTGATAACAGTAGGAGAAACATGGCAATTGTTATTTTTTCAAAATGCTGCATTGTTTACATTTGTTTCTTTTGTTTCATAGTCTGTTTGTAAGATCATCGGTTAAATAGTTGATTTACATCACAAGCTGCATAACTGTCCATGCTCTTGTCTTTCTGTGAATTACTCTCCGGTCACCTATGTGCAGCCATGTATATACGTATTTAGCTATGGCAGCTAGTTAGTCTCAGCTACTTCAAAGAGAAAAGGAGGGCACTGGAAGAAAACCCCCGCAACGCAAGAAGGAAGAGAATGGAGACAGACGGAGACATCAGAGCGTACTGAGAGAAAGATAAGGAATCAGTCTACTGTGACAAGAAGAGACATTTGAAAGACAGAAAGGAACATGTGACCCAAAAATAAGCTATATAAACACAAGAAAGACCGGCTGAGATGGGAAAGAAGAAGCAGAGAACATCAGACTGAGGGAGGATCAAAGGGGATGTCCGCCGCTGATATGGCACCTCAGATAATGTGCGGTGCAATTAGTGCACAGTGACGATTTCCATTAGGGCTAATCAAATATTTATATTGCCTCCTGAGCATGTCACAATGCCGCCCCGGTCCCTCATATCAATGTGACAAACGGCTAATGAGCGAGTGGGTGTGTAGACAGCGAGGCAGGGGATGCAGACAGATAGGAAAGGAGAAAAAGAAAGACATGATGTGTGGAAAAGGGTTACAAGTGGAGTTTGCTCGCTCTGTCTTCCTCTTCCACATTTGGCTTGCAAATGCATGGCTTCTGTCATCAATTACAGGACAGCAGTGGTGGAAACAAGTGGCTGTCTGTGTGGGTACCTGTGTGTGAGTGCGTGTGCGTGTCAGAGTTTGTCCATAAGTGTGTGAAGAACATGAGGACAAGGCATTGCTGATGCTTCCTCATTGAGCCATTAATCAAGCTGGGCTGGAATGGGACCAGTCCAAATTGGACTCATTGATCTAGATTTACAAAGGAAACAAGAATGGGATGAAAACCGAACAGACAAAGAGAGAAAAAGGAGCAGAATAAAAAGCAAAATAAACTCAATAATAATAGTATATTAGAAAATTTGAGTAACATAATCCCAAAATGCAAAATAAAATTACAGATTAAATGTAATTTTAGTCGTTCTTTTTTGCTGGAAGTGATTACTTGAATTCAAAATAGAGACTAGAGGAGTAGGAAGGTAGAATTTTTTATAATATAATTAACCTTAGAAGCATTGCTGAGGTCTTAAGTTATTGTAAAATATGCAATAAGCAAATATTAAAAATTCTGTCAACTGAAATACTCCTTAATCCAACTGAATCTCAATTATTTTTAACTAAACACAATTTTGTTGTTGAAAAAACCTTTAAATGTAACCTTTATTATGAAAAGTACATTATGTCATCATACAGCAATATCCATTTGTATAGAATGTAAAGACCTTTTCTGTAGTTTTACCTAAAGCATCTAAAAGCAGAAAAAAGAAAATATCCACGGCCATGGTTAGCAGAGACACAATCAACAAAAGGTTAGGGGTAACAAGATGGGCGGTCCTCCAAAGGTGAGAGGTCAAGTCGTGGTCTGACAGACGGATGGAAGAGAGTGGTCAGGGCTTGAAAGATGAGAAACGGATGAAGGATGGATCTGGTCGGGCGCTCTGACAGTCTGGGAAATGGATGACCCTCCGCAGCCGCATGACAGAGCAAAAGGCCCGTAAAAAGGGACTGGTTAACTGCCCCGTGAGTGAAAAAGAGGAAGTAGAAGGGAATGACTATGAAGTACAAAACACATTGTAAATGCTGTATGTGGAATGTGTTGATGGAAAATATCTATAATTTAACAAAGCCGCAAAATGGGTAGCTTAAACCAATTTAAAAATACCCAATGTACTAAAACTAGGCTCAATGTCTCTAAAGGGAATAACTTTAGTAAGCAGAAAATGTGTGGATAAGATGCTGTGGAGGGCTAATCTCTAGGACAAGTGATAACATTCAGTGGTTAAACCATGACGGATGAGTATTGATTTTCTCCCTGTTAAAGAAGGGGAAAATAGATAACTAGACTGTTTTATTGATATTGATTGAAGAGTCAAAAGACAAAAAAAAATATGTCCTTGCAAAAGAAAAAGCAACGAGCTTATTCTAATGGAATGAATTAGATTAGCATCAATGCGGTATGATAGGAGCAAAGTTTTGCAAGTGACGGTTTTAAAACTTGGCAAATTTGTTTTTGCTTTGCCGTTTCATGTGCCTATGCTCTCCATGACGAACTACCTCCAAGACAAACACCACGACAGAAGCAAATATTTAGAGTTCACCCATCTGGTCGGCATTTTAAGGCAAGATGGCCATCCGTATCGGAAAACGTCGACAACGACCGCAGGACAAGCTCACTCTTAACCAAGCATGCCTTTAACCTCAACCATACACCTCGCCGCAAACGAAAGGCACATCCCAAACGCTCACACCAGGCAGTCACAACTCACCAAATGCCGACATGCTATCTCGTGTCTCTTCGAAGAGGACAGTCGAACTATGAGTTCCTCGCTACCCATAAAGTTTAGTTACCAATTAACAGTGTCTCTCTGTGTGCTGGAAAGATACTAGGAGAGTGCAGGGGGGCGTCTGGCAGGCCTATCTGCAGCGCTGCGATGCGCTAACGTGAAAGAATGCCAGTGTCAATGGGACAGAGATACGGGAAGTGCAGGGTGCCGATGAGCCAAGTGAAGGTCGATGATGAGGTCAACTCCTGAAGTGGCAGAAACTCAAACATACTGCCCTCATATGGTCATCCTCCATTAAAAGCAGCTTATTGTACAATATAATGTTGAAATGTCTTCTGAAACTCATGTGAGTAATGTGTCTTTTGAGTTTTTTCACCTTTTGTCAACACTTTCACACATTTTCTGATCCACGTTCAACAAGGTCTTTCCTTACTATTCTTACTTTCTTGCATTACATCTTCGCTCATCTAAATCTGACAAAGCATATCCTCTCTATGACAGCGCCTTTGCACTCAGACTGTCGTAACTTAGTTTTTTGTGCTGGAAAAAGGACTGTGAATTTTTGATTTATTTCACATGTCCTACAAACTCAAAAAGTTAGTATAACAACACCAATAATGCAGTAAAATAAATATTCCAATGACATTTTTCAAATGTTTAGAAGTAACTTTAAGCCATATGAGATGGCCTACAATCACTACTGAAGTAAGTCTGCAACACATTTTGCTGGACAATAAATTATTCTAAAGGTTACTGCAATGAATGATAATATTATTGTTTTGATGACATTTTCAAATGATGTATTGGTATACTGAGTGGGTCTAATGCAAGCACACCCACTCTAAGATCAATAAACTTTTTGTCATCTAGTCTTTGGTAAAAAAAAAAAAAAGAGAGAGAGAGAAAAAAGAAAAACTACGAATCAAGTAAATGAAAATTATCGAGCTTGTTTTAATTTATCGTGTGATTAGTTGATTTTTTTTTTCATTTGCACAGAAGTAAAAAAAAAAACTCTGGTTGAACTTCTTGAATATCTAACATCCAACTTTAAGATAAAATGGCCAAATGGATACAGGATATGTAAATTGGAAGACCATTTGCTTTGAAATTTCATAACAGATATAATTTTAATTTAAATTCACTCTAGATACTCAAAGTAAATAGCCACAAATGTTCTATGATGTTTTTAGAAAAAACTAGATTTTAAAATGGTTTTATTTCTTAAAATAAAGGCAATCTGAGACACCAAATTAAGGAAATAGTCTTCATTTTCGTGAATTCATTTGACTTGAGACTACATCAGGAGAACAGAATAGAGAAAGGGGTGAATAGGTTTACAGGTGGGTAAATCTATCCGACATTGCGGCTGGAGAAGAGCATCTTTTTTTTTTATATCTGTGCAGGGATGATGCCAAACAGGAAGAACCACTGAGATGTGTGTCTAAGAAGACTGGGTAGCAGTGGGTAAGCGCAGAAGGGGCAGAGCATAAAATGCAGTGGGAGTCATTAGCGCCTAATCTGTTCCATATGACACACACTCACATGGCCTCTGTCTGGACACTGTCTGATCATCGTCTCCCCACCTCTCTCTAAGCTGGTGACGAGAGAAAGTGGGGTTAACAGGAGGAGCTGGGGTGGAGACTTCTCAGCCCCAACAGGAGCTCTCTGATGACAAGAGCCGGACCTTGTCACACAACAGGGACTCTGGGGATTTCTTATCATGCAGAAAAAGGCTTCAGTAAACACTCTTCTTCTTGGAGACTACTTCTTCTTTTTCTCTGTAGCTGTACAAAAACATCTGATGACAGAAATGACTGAACAAAGCAGAATATAAAGAATAATTGACCTGCAGTTCAATTACAATTAGTTTACAAGCAAAATGAGAACCTTGTATGAAGGAATACAGATGGAAATGTGAAGTTTCCATGATTCAAGGTTAAGTATTTTTGCTGCACAAAGCCATCACCCCTGGAGATGGCTTTGTGGGTGGCCATTCAGTCAGATTCATGGTTTTACTAAAAGTATGAAAATGTGTTGTCCAGGTGTGAACTGTCTCTTTACTGTTTCCCATAAAGAGGGAGTGATTTTGCTTCTAGGCACGTTGCTCTTTAGTCTAGTGGTGGTGTGTTGGGAAGAGGCTGATCAGATCTCATTCTTGCGGTTCTTTCATAAGAGTAAGCAAAATGTGTTTTTAGAGAATCTTCATTCCAAGGGAAATAATACATGTTAGTCTAATCAGTTTCAATGTATTTGTTTTAACTGGGAAACTGTCTTTAAATTTACAATTGATTAGGAAATTTCAAATATCAAATCAGCCACATCAGTGGTCAGCTGGTGTATAGCCATATTTTCTGTCTGTAGAAACACACAACTGCATATTGTCCACAAACTCTGGATGCAAATTTATTGTAACTTTTTTCGTCACCCCATGACATAAAGGCACCCTAGGTGGTGAGCCATATAAACCATATCAAATTCTGCCACTTTGTGTCCTATTTAAAGGTTTTTCAAGATATGGGGCAACTGAAACTTCATTAACAGAATGGATTATCTCGTTTATGTATTTAGTAGGTCACATCCGGATTGGATGGTCCACACATCGACATTCATTTAAAAATATACACAATGGCGAAGGAGAAGTTTACACTTATGCACATATGTGTTTATACAGCACTATGTTTAACAGAAGCACACTAATCTGGACTTTGCCTTAAGAAATGTTAATGAATTTAAGCAACAAACTGACTCATATAATCTAGTCATCATAGTTTCGAGATATTACTTTTCCGGCTTTCTAACACTGTCGAACAAGTAATGTAAAATAAATTGTTCTTATCGGCTTTTTACTGGCAACGTTTTTTTATTGTACTTTTGGTTTACTTACAGAGCAATAAAACAATGGTACTTGTTCCCAACAGAGAAAAAATTATTTCCTTTCGGGAGACGCTTGTCCACTAATACCACTGTCACCTCTTTGCTTTCCCTCGTAAATCTGCCAATCACAAATAAGATCGTTTCGTAAAATATATAATTATATGTAATTATATGTGGAGTGCTTGTGTATTAATTGCAGATCAAACTGGTGCCGATATTGGCCTCTTTTTTTATGGTCTAATAAACACTGAAATGCACACACGCACACACATTAATTGGCTTGTAATCCATGCCTCTGTCAATGAAACAAAAGCAGGCTTTGTCCACACACCCAGCTCTTGTACAAGAAGCTTAAAGACATTTTTCTCATTTTTGAACAGCTAATATCTTGCAAAAGTTGTCTAATCTCTTTGCGTTTAAGTCGAGATTTGTGCACCCCCCAGCCTGCAACACCTCCCCTCTTTCACATGCTTAACTGCAACCCCTGCTATGCCCTAATGCATAAGCAGGCCATTTTAATTAGGTTAAATGTGTGTTTGTGTGTGTACGTATGAGAGACAGAGAGAAAGAGTGTGTGTGTGCGTGCGTGTATTTTGTCAACATCAAGGCCCATACATGCAAGCTTATTTAATGAAACACAGCAGGTGATGAAAAAGAAATCAGGGTCTCTTTGAAATTAACCCAAGTTTTTTACGGAGACCAAAAAGGCAAAAGTTGCTTTTGGATGAAAACTTCATTAGAAAGGCTTGTTTGCAGACTTTGTCTATTATCCAGCTAATTGTCCAAAAATTTTATAAGTAGTTACGAT
Source organism: Girardinus metallicus (assembly GCA_903067095.1). Lineage (NCBI taxonomy): Eukaryota > Metazoa > Chordata > Actinopteri > Cyprinodontiformes > Poeciliidae > Girardinus > Girardinus metallicus. The sequence goes on from CAEGAE010026799.1 coordinate 72,874, forward strand.
CAAGTTAATTACAGTTATAAAGGACATTTAAAATGTCAGCTTTTGACTGAAGAATTTTTTAATACTTGCAAAAAGAATACACATATACATTTCGAAAACATTTAAAATAAAAAAACAAAACAATACATGTATATAGCAATACAAAACTGGACAACATGTCAACTCAAAAACCTGGACATACAAGTATGTTTTAGCATTTGTTTTTCCTCTGTGAGACAGCCTAGATCTCAGGATATTTAAAGTACAGAAACTCACAGGTAAGTTTCTTCAGAATCTTACACATCAGAATTAGGTTGTTCCAGTCCATTGTTGCCACAAGCTTGCTCAGGATTAAACATTTGTACATTACCAGTTGAACTTCCTTGTTTCTATGTAGTTGAAAATAAATTGAACCTGTTAATTTGATAATAAAGGCCATTTCGAGTGAACTTGCACAATGCTACTTAAATAAATTGAATTAAATAAATCCTAATATTGTAAATTGTTTAAAAGATAGAATGTAAGTGCCACAGAAATATGAAAGAAACAACCAGCTGTGACTATTACAAGTAAAGCTCCTTCTTAACTCCAGTGATGTGGTATTGCACTAATCAACCTGGGATTTTATAGAAGTATCATTATAAAATCATCATTAAATTAGAAAAAATGAATTTGAACTTGAGTCAATGATGGGAGCTCAAGTCTGCAACTTGGACTCAAAGAATACTCATGTCGATAATGCAAAGACTTTGACAAGACTAAGACCTTTTAAGACTTGAATCTCAAGATCTGCACTTCAGTCTCATGAACATTTTTTTATCTGATGTAGTCAGAGGTGAAGGAAACCTGGTAAGTTTACTTCAACTGTGTAAATTATTAATATTGTCCTGTCAGCTACCACATTGTATACAAATGATTGACTAGTCCCACAGATACTTCTTGAGCCGAAGTCTATTTTGAACTTTACTTACTTTTAACATCATATTCTCTCTCTTAAAAGCACTATGAACATATCACATTAACTTGTGACAACCTATTGCTGCTGGTTTTCTTTTAACATAAATGTACTATATGTCTTGTGGGTTAATCTGTTGCCTTATAAATTTTCACAATATTTGTGCAGCAGATTTTTTATTTGTAGAACTAAAATATCTTGAAAATATTTTTTCTGCTAAATTTGAACTCATAAACTACAGAAATTCTATATTTTGGACAAATTCAAAGCAGTATATAAATCCAAGGTAAGAAGGAGAATTTGAGGGACTTGAATTTGCCCCTCAAAGACATGTGAACTAAAGAGGCAGTATTATGGGTTTTCCAGCCACACAGGCCAATTACATAGCACAATAAGTAACTATGTTCCCTTCTGTTAAGAAGATCCAAAATATATCAAATATGACCTAAAAGAAATTTGACTTTGTGATTTATGGCTTGAAACTGGGTCTCTGTCTCTTCAAAAACTCTTGCTCTATCTGAAACTCTGCCTTCGGGAAGTCATAAATTGTTCCTTTATTAAAGCTATAACAATGTTTTTACCAGTGTTGCGTGGAGAAGTAGCTCATAAAATGAGCTCAGCAGATGTGCAGTTCTGCCAGGTATTTGCTAATTGCTGCTGGCTAGTCTGAAGGAACTGAGGGGAGGAATTTTTTTTTTCTTTTAGATCTTTCATATAATTTGTTATTTCTTTATCAAATTATTATTAATATTATTTATTATTGTTATGACATTGATAATAACATTATCAATGTTATTATTATTATTATTATTATTATTATTATTATTATTATTATTATTATCATCATCATCATCTAAATGGAGTTAGTATTTACATATTTACAGAATAGCTTTTATTCTGTTCTGACAAGATGTAAGAACTCAAGTTAAAAATCACTGCACTGAAATAGATAACACAAAAAATAACTTTTAAACTGCGCATTTTGTTTTGGAAACTACAGTAAAAATGAATTACAACAGATTATACTTTTATACAGATTATACACCCATTAAGAAAAACATGGGATTTCTTTGCCCAGTTTAATTTCAGACAGTATAAAGGCAAACCTGTTTATTTTATGCTATGTTCAAAAACACATGTTGTTCAATTGGTATTCACACATTTGTTTAAACAGGACTGAGAGAAAGACAGTGGTGAATGCACTTTGGTCCATTTTTCTGCCCACAGCATGAAAGGACCATAGACACTAAACACTAAAGCAAGACGACTCAATAGGCGCTGCAGAGCAAGTACAAACTAATTCTTTTAACGAAAGGAATAAAGGCTACCCGGGTTACAGGAAGTACAACCGAATTGGAGAGTGATAAAGAGATGTGGAACAAGGAGACAAAAGAAAAGAGACAGAGACGAAGAGATGCTTTTAAGACCCGAGTAATGGACAAAGCTTTTTCCAACGTTTGGCCATGCCAACTCTAAATGTGCCGACAGCTTCGATTCCTTCTGGACTTTAAAAGGGTCATTTTCAGGACTCAGCTTCTCTTTGTCTGTCTACCTTTTTTATCTGTCTTCCTGTATTTGTCATTCTTAATGCCAGTCTGTCTGCGACACTATCTCACGATTTGTATGTGCACAAGATTGTGTGCACATGCCTATTTTTATCTGTGAGACAGGACAGAGGTAGAGCAAGACGGTAGGACGGCAAAAGAGAGAAAAGGTGGGACGTTTTTTTTTACAAATGTTCCAAAAGTGTTCTTTTTCTCCTCGTGTGTCAGTGTTGCCCGGGTGAGCTGTATTCTGCTGCTGTGGCACTACAAAGGCAGCTGATTAGAAACAGTAGGTGAGCTTCGCTGACAATTCTCAGAGAATATGCAAAAAGAGACAGAATGAAAAGAGATGGAGATGAAATAATAAGGTTGGAGAAGAAAGGAATCAGAAAGAAATATTCAGGATAAATCTCAGGAACAGGACTCGGCTCATGTCTCCCTTCTTTCTAAGAAAATTTTATTCCTCGCTCTGGATTTAAAAAAAACTAATGTGGAAACCACTTGGATTTGTACAAACATAAACCCATTTCTATAAACACAAATCCAAGACACGAACAATGTTGTATGGTCAGCCTGATCTTCAGAATTGAATCATACCCTCACAAATAACAGTTTGCAAATGTATTTAAGGACGACTGCCTTTGATGCTGTCCTCTTTAGTATCATAAATTTGGGTTTACAACATACGCTAAAAACTTTCGATAGATTTATTCTAGTGAACACTGAAAGAAGACTCCTCTTTATCCTCGATGCATGAAAGCTTTAAATGAGAATCATGAAAGAGACAGCTGTGATTATTCCACATAGATCCTGCTCCCAAAAATAACATATTTTCCTGTAACTATCGTGATATGCAGAAGTGCTGCCAGAGGCCTCTCCAAGCCCTCTTTGATTGTCATAACAATTCTAGAAAAACAATTACATTTTAAAGAGCTCAACTTGCAGGGCCCTGTACACTCACCCACTACTTTTTGGGTGCACCCTTCAACTATCCAGATGTACTGCAGTCAGATCTGTCAGATTTATTTGGGACATAAATTCAACATGGTGTTGAAATCATTAACATGATATATTCTTCCGTGCTTTATGTCACCAACATGGAGTTGCAGTTTGACTGTGGATGGTACTGGAATGGATTGAACTCACTGTGCTGTTCAAGAAACTAGCTTGAGATTAATGGAGGTTAGCTATGCAGTGCATTGTCCTGCTCAAAAACGGATAGGTACACTGTGGCCATATACTGTAGCAGTCTGAACTATTGATCGAGGACAGTTTGAATCCATGCTTTTGTGTCGATTTCATCAAAATGTTAACCTACTATCTGAATGTTGCAACTAAAATAGAGACACATCAAACCAGGGAACTTTTTTCCCCCAATAGTCAGTGTGAATTGTAGCCTGAGCTTCCTGTCTTTAACGGAAAGACAGGAAACAGGACAACAAACAGGTATACGCGGGGAGATCATCTGGGTTCACTGTGGTCATGATGGGATGAACAACAATACACAGGTATGGTCGTTCAATACACATTCAACAACAATGGATATGTATTTTGATACATATCCATCATAATACACATGGTGCTCAATTCGCACATGGTGAAAATATTGCCCACAGTATTACGCCATTAACAGCAACCTGAGCCATTGGGTTCACCACATCTAAATAACTAAAATGGATGGAGCTGCTACCATGAAGTTTGCTGATCTGCCAACTATGTTAATAAGGAATTGAACAGATGCAACTAATAAAGAGATTGGTGAATCTATCTGGGTTCTATTTGATTGGAAATCTGTAGAAAAAGCAAAGCTCAAATCTGAAAAATAAGGATTTTACAATCGCATTGCTTTATATTTAGGACAACAAAGTAATAAATCATGTACATGTGTATTAACTGATTTCTTTTTGTGTTTTCCCCCATGACCGACGTTAACTGGTCTACGCATTCCCAGTCGAATAGTCAAAGTCCTCTCTGCATAATAAAAATACCAGTTTTTCCCTCTCGGCTTGGGAAGTTGGCAGGGTGCTCAAATAGACATTCTCTTCCTGTTGCTTCATGTTTTTGGATAGAGGCAACATGTACCCTTGACTCACTGCCTTTGAGATTCTAAATAAAAGATTTTGGCGCTATTTAAGGGGCCAGATCTGTTTTCAGCCCTCTTTGCTGGGTCAGACAAGTCTTGGATCAACAATAAAATAAGGCGAGGTAGAGGAGAAAATAAGAAAGGAAGCTGGGTAAGGAATGAGCGTCTCTTAAAATGGAAACATATCCTCTCCCATGGAGCCAACTTTCTTTCTCTGAAGAGTGATTGAGAGTTTCTGCGTGTCAGGATTGTAAATCTACGCACAGGCAGTGTTGCTTTTTGTCATCGGTTGGTCTGATTAAAAAACACAATTTAAAACCTGGTTAATTGGTTGAGGCTAGCATTGGCCACGCATTTCATTAAAAGACCTTAACCCGATCCTGGATTCCACTGAAGGGAATGAACAGGCATTTTAAATGTGCTTTACCCAGGAGAAACGCCACCAGTGCGAGAAAGAAAATGACTAAGAGAGAAACAACAGTCAAACAAAGAGCGAGAAGAAAGGAGAGCTCTTTCTAAATTAATCAAGTTGATCCCTAGTTGGTCAATATTTGAATAGGAAAGGTGATAGATTGGTGCAAACTGAAGAGAGGTGAAGAGTTCATCTTCTAAATGTACAAAAAAGTTAAAAGAATCATCGAGGGAGGTCTGCAGCTCATAACGATGAAATGCACAATACATATAGCTGTTTTCTGAGATTACGTTGGCCTTGTTAGTTTTCGTTGACTAGAAAGAAAAATATAACAATTTTAACCTTACTGTTAGTAATACTAGAAGCTTTAGCAGAAGTTAGTTATACTAAATTTTGAGGGGTAACAGAATAAAAAAAAGATGATAATGAATGCGCACAAACCATTTGCATTTGTATAGAGTTTTACAAAAACCACGTCTCATTTTCTCATCTTTCATTAAATTCTACTGCAATAACAAACAAGGAGAACCAGCCATTCATAATACGTGAGCTAGTAAAAAGAAAAATTTCTGAGTAAGCCAGCAGATAAGTTGTTAAATCTCTACTTCTAATGGAGACCCCCATCTCATCATGAGCAAGCAGTGGGTGGCAGGTGGTGCTGGAGGGGGGAAACATCCTACTATAGGCTTTACAGATCATTGGTTAAAATGTAAATAAGGGACTGAATTCAGCAATGGGGAGAGCAGTAAAAGCCCAGTCCATTCATTGACAAGATTACAGAGCTGCTTTCAGTGTCTATATTAGCCACCAATCTGATTTTGCTAATTGGCTTCAAGTGCCAAGTTACTTCTGGTTACATTACCAACCTTTCTTTCCTCCAAATTACTAAGAAACAATTACTCCTCTCTGTTTCAGAGCTGAAATGTGGAAGGCTGATTTTTTTTTTTTTCTTTATGCGGTTCTTGGCCACACCTTACCCATTCTGGTGTATGTGTGTGAGTTTGTACTTAGAGTACATGTCTCTCTCCATTGTTACAAACTCTGGAGATGCTTTCGTATATTAAAGAATTTTCGATTCTTTTTTGATATGTGGAGAACATGATATAAAACTCATCTCTGCTCGTTTGAACTTGGAGTCTTAAAGGAACTAAAAGTCTTAAAGGAACAGTGATTTTATTTCCCCCCTCTTCTCATCACAGCACTCATTGATGACAAAAGTGTTGCTTTTACTGAGTAAAAACTAACTCTGTGTAGTATGTTTCTTTGTTGGTCTGTAGTCTCTCGACTGTTCTCTCTTTTCCCTCATGGAGCCAATCAGCCATGATGTTGACACTACGAATCCCTCGCAATCACACTTCTGTTTTTGCACCCTCTGCGGCCATGTTTACATTCACCCAAGCTCAAAGACAAGGAAGCCACCGAGCGCCCAATGACCGAAGCGTCTGCGTCCACATGCGATGGAAGTGGGAGGAGAACGCGGAAGCGGGGCACAGGAGGAGGGTGCTTTCCCACTCCTTTTTTTTTTTTTCTCAATATCACAATGACTGGAACAACAGGTACAAGGCGGAGAAAGAGAGAACAAACAGAAGAGAAAGAGAAGAAGGAGGAGCTTTTCCCATGCACCCGACGTTTAGACGTGGCGGAGGCGGCTCGGGTTTCAGCCACCCGTCTCAAGGTCAGACGCTGTTTTTCATGCCGAAACAAACACCTGGCACACTCCTGTGACAGGCCACTACCCATGCCCAGCATTCGTTAGTCATTACTCCCTCGGCAACATGGCCACACCATTCTCATGTAAATGTCCGCACTGGTCTGCATTTTGCATTGAGGTCTGTGATTAATGGTCTGAGCCAAAGAAAATAATGCGCCAATAGGTACGCCGAAATTACACAACAAACACAAATGTAATTATTGAAAAAGGGTGAAGCTAAATGCAGCATTATTTAACACACACTTAGGCTGAAGCTCCATCATGTCTGAATGAAATGTTAGCCAGAACCCATTCTCATACATTAAACAAACACAAGCCAGCATTCCTGTGTGTCTGCCATTTTAGTTCCAGTCAAACAACATCGACGTGAGGGCATTAAAGCATTAGCGGCTAATGTTTTTAAAAGTGTACGGTATCTTGGGGGGGATTCGGGAGGTGGGCGCATTATGTGTGTGTGCGTGCGTGTGTGTGTGTGTGTAATGGTGGGTGAGATGGGTCCGCACATGGCAACCATTACGCACACAGGCCCTCTAATCGCTGCCGACCTGCCTCCTCGCCTGCAGCTATCCCACCTCCGACTCAAGTTTGAGTTTATGTGTGTATGTGTGTCAAGGGGCATCCCAGGTTCAGGAGGGCAGAGTGTTCACACAGATGCATATTTAGCCACATTAGCACAACCTTCACAGATCCACGCATAAGCAAACACACGACTCTGTGTGTTTCGAGCTGTTCTTTAAAACAAAAATATGTAATAGAGCCTATAAATAAATCACTCTTGAAATGCAGCTACTGGTGTTTAACTGATCAAATGAATTTATTCTATAACAAAAATAAAGTAGTGAAAATATTTTTAAAAGCAGGTGAGAGAAGAATTACATCAAGAAATTAATTTCTCCCAGGAACTGGACAGTTTTCAGTTTAAGCTTATGTTAAAAAAATCAGATCAGTGAACGGAGCATACCGGAGTAATTACAAGTGAGGAAAGAATTAAATAATTAATTACAAATAAATTTAAGACTAAAATTAAATAAACAAGTCAAAAAATAGGTGTGTCCTTTTTGGCTGTCATTTTGACCAAAAAAAACTTTTAGTTATTCCCTCTAGTCTGAGATTTTATGCAAGAAAATGAAAAAGACAATCCTGCTTAAAGGCCTATGTAAAGTATAAAGTCATCTTCAGAACTCATAAAGAAAATACCATGTTTAATATTTTTATTTTTTTCTTAGGTAAGACACAAATAACTCCAGACAGTTTAACTTGATGTGTGCGCACGTCTAAAGTTGTGTGTGTGTGTGTGTGTAGGTCAACATGTAAATATTATGGAAGCATTGTTGTAATGTTTATAGCTTGAATCGTTGTGTATACACGTGGATATATTTGTATGCTGCAACATACATGCGCTGTATTTTACAAGATCATAAAGGCAGAAGGTACCTCAAAAATTTAGACAGACGTGTCACACGTTTGACCAACATCTACACGAACATGTGCACGCAAACCCATGCATAATAAACACACGCACAAATGCCTCAGGTGAGCATGTGTGCGACCTGAAGGAGGGATATAACGCGGTCAGGAGACCACACAGGAGACAGCTTTCAACTGAGTAAACACCACATCAAATGGTCGGACTCTTTCTCACACAGACACACACACAGCGTTGGATACAGTTTGCCTGCCTCCCTCTTGTGTAATTGGAAAAAGCTGCCATCCATTAAAACTTGCTGACATCACTTAGATGAGTAAATATGCAGGGAGCTAATGAGCTATTGGGGCCTTTGATTGAGCTTCTAAACAGGTTCAGACTTTATCGTTTGCTCGCCGCGGGACAGGACACAGGCCTGCCAAACACTCTCAATTGAGCATCGCAAACAAACAATCGTAGGCACCACCGTCAGAGGTAAATATCTGCACAGTGGAAGTGGGAGATCTCTCTATTGTCTGCAGTGCCCTGCAAAACTATTCATAACCTAGTGCATTTTATGCGACAGACCAGCACATTGCAGTTTATATTTTTGGAGAGCTAGCGGAAGGGTAGATGGTTTTTATTATTATTAGGAATAACCATCTGAAAATTGTGATATGCATTTGTGGCCAGCACCTGAGTTAATGGGTTGAACAACTTGTCACTGAAATCAAATCTTTTGTGGTACATGGACATTCTCCCTCGCGAATGAGTTCAATGTGAATGTTAAATGAAGAAGTTCTGTGAGCATTTCGAAAGTTTCTCAATTGGACTTAGGTTTTGACTTTGACTAGGCAATTCTAGCATATATATGATCTTTAATCTGAACTGTTGCATCATAGCCCGGGTTGTATGTTTAAGGACCTGACCTGCTGGAAGGTGAATAAAACCAGTCTCAAGTCCATTGCAGAACAGGTTTTCTTCCACTACTGTCTTCTATCTAGCTCCATCTATCTTCCATTAACTCTCACCATCTTGTCTGTGGTCCTGCTGAAGACAGGTGACCCCACATCACAACACTTCGACTCCAAAGTTTCGTTGTATGGATGGTGTGTTCAGGGTAATAATGTACTGTGTTAATTTCACCCTATGAAAGGCAAAAAGGTGAATTTTAGCCTAATTGGACCATGGCATTTTCTTCCCCATGCTGGCTGTGTTTCATTCATGGCTTGTGGCAAAACTACAAAGGGATCATTTAAGGCTTACTTTGAGCAATGACTTCCTTGCACCCACTCTTTCATAAATACCACATTTGTACTCTGGTAGTTTTGATGTTAACAGATCTCTACAGCTCCTCTGAAGTTATGATGAGTCTCTTGGCTGTGTGTGTGAATAATGTTCTCCTTACCTGTCCTTCTTTTGGAGTGGATTACTGTCTTGGTGCAGCCTTTACTAGCTGCTTTAGAGGACAGGCTAAACACAAATGCATGCTGGACTTTTCTTCTTTATTTTTTATTTCTGAAAAAAATTGCCAATTTTACTTCTACTTCATAATTATGCACTACTTTGTTTTGGCCAATAAAATGCAGTGTAGGTTAGGAAAGTAATGTCACAAAATGTGAAAAAAGGTCAAAGGGCATTAAAAGTTTACATAGTACTGATTATGTGAATACTCTAAACTACTAATTAAAATTTTTTTTATCAGATTAATCAGTCTCTAGTGCTGCGATAAATCACTGTTCTCAACTCTCCAAGTTTGAACTTTGAAAATGCATGTTTTCAAAAAAATATTCAAGACAATGCTTTATTGTTTCAAACCAAACATCTCAGTTTTCCAGGAAGGTTTTAACAAAAACCCTTTAAGATCTCATGTGCATTTTATTTATTTTAAAATAAATAGAATGCATTATTATTTTAACAAAGGAACCCTCCACGGGAGAGAGACTGTTAAATGAAAACAGGTAATGTGATTAATCTGTGTTATGCGATATTAAAGTGTTAAAATTTTAAGAATAATCACTAAACTTACTACCAAATTCAGCTTTTGTGAACTTGCTTGTGTTTTAATCACTCTTGAGCATTCAGCTGGCCCGTACATAAAAGTTTTGTCCCTCAAGCCTCCATCTAAAGCCCACCACATCACCTTCAGTGGTAGAAAAGGAACGATGCTGTGCTTGCGGCAGCCTAACCATGCCTAATTCAGTCTGCTTAACTTAACTCTGAGACTTCTATTACATGCAAGCACGGCGTGTACACACACACACACAGCAGACGCACATGTGCTTGCTCTGTCTCCCTCCTCTCTTTATTAACACCTGCTTCTTTTCCAATTAGCCCCCCAAATAGAGACAAATGGGCCAGAGGGGTCTGATTAATTCACTTCTGTCAAGGACTCTGCTGCTCAATGGCGTCAAGGCGCTCAGGCAGGCGTAGGCTCATGCACATGCAGACGCACACGTACACATTCACACTTAAATGCAAACTAAACTATAGCAAACCAATAATTCTGCTTTAAACAAAAACAAGAAGAAAAAAAAAAACGTCAGATATTTTGATAATATGCTTGAAATATGGCATTTACCTGCTTCGTTACTCGCAGGGGAACAAGAACAGGTGGGATGAAACAATTTAAAAATAGATCGCCCGTCTATCTTGGCCGCTCCTCTTCCGGGGACAAATTCCTCTCATCCTTGCTCCAGTGAGTGTCAACGTGAATCGGCGAATGCTTGTGCCTATACATGTGTTTGTAAGCTGCGTGAATCCCATCATTAGTCTTGCTCTCCTGTCCTCCCCTGTTTGTTTAGGCAGAGCTCTGTTTGCTTGGAGCGGCACGTCCTCCAAAGAGATGGCTACAATGCTCTCTCTTAAAACTTAACCTGGTCTTTCATACGCACACACACCTACAAATACAAATAAAAATAAGGAGGTGGCACAAAAGACAGGCTTTGACTTGTTTAAGCGGGACACTGGCTTCATAAAGTACTTGTCTAGATGATATAAATAAAAAAAATATTTACATTTTTGATCTGAGCTGTCAGATCAAAAATTCTTGGTTGTATTTTAACACATGCAGTAACCTGGATATCACATAAGCACATGGGCTAATATAAATTTCACAAAATAGATTTTTAAACTTTTTTAAAGTTTAAAGTCAAAATACTTTTTTTTTTTTTTTTTTTAAGAAATTCCACAGATGATTTGCTTTAAAGGCTAAAAACAACAAGATGACTTCATAACAGTCTCCCTAGAGTGGATGTAGAAGGACTTGACAATCTCACCTTTGAACTATGAGTGATGAGGACCTTTTTTTTTTATAAAGATTACTGCTGTTTACCGAGTGGGTGGAGGCCCAGATCTCCGAATGATGAAATGATCTTCAGTCTTCAAAAAAGAAAAGGAGCTAAGTATGCCTTCCTTAGGCTTAAAACAGAAAAAAATAGTTTACCTGGAGATTCAAACGGTAAACAAAACCTATTTCCTGTGTGACTGGTAAAAATGGGCCATTCTCAAATTCTCATGGACTGATGACTTAGAGAAAAAGCCAGGAGGTTTCATGGATTCTGGGTATACTATTAAAAAAAAACATAAAAATTGTACGACGGAAATTATTATCTGTTTCGGTAACTGACCCATTTCTACAGTGAAAACTGTCAAAATAATCAACTGTTTCCTGGTGTGGGCGTTTATCGTATTGTTTACCATTTATCAGAAAAAATTCTTATCATGATAATAATTTTGATTTATCACTGTCATAATAAATTGCAGCTATTAATGGTAAGCAAAAAAGCAAAACTGACAACATGATTGGAAGGGTCGTTTTTGCTATTTTCTCCACTGTTTGTTCCACAAGATCAACAAAAAAATATCAATGCATTAAAAATATGATTAAATCTAGTTAATGTGTGCAGCTTACTATATATAAGTCACACATTTTTAACTATGTGATGTCTTGAGGAAGCCTATTTCAAATGTTTTTCAAGAACAATATTTGTGTTTGTGGTGCTTAGAGTGCTGTACCATGCAGTCACAGTCATACAGTTACCTAAAAAAAATTACTAAACAGCTTTTTTAATCATACTCTTTTTTGTTATTATAATAGTACAACAAAATATTGCAATAAAATTCTGAATTAATTTGAGCTGAATTGGAATAAATTAAGTAAATATCGATCCAGTCAACTAAACAGTCTAGTGAATTAGATCTGATTCTTTAAATATATCACAAGCCAGTCTTTATGTGGCACAATGTTAAAAGGACAAGTAGATGAAAATTAACGTTGATGGAAAAACAATAACCACAAATCCAATAGGAAGAAACCTTATTTGAAGGAACAAAAAAAAAAAAAGCCAGGCTTGTCCTTCTGCCATAACTTTAGCCATTAACTGACAAATGACAATTCAATCAACCCCAGCATTGAGATAGTATTAGCACAGCTGACCACCAGCTTATCCAAGCACACACAGCAACTCAAACACAATGCTAACATCGCCTTGAAAGCTGTGCACAAAAGCGAGGCTACACATTAGTTCCACACCAAATAAATAGCTGCCGCTTCAGTTCATAAACTCTGGGTTCAGAGGTCGCGCTATGTCAAGTAGGGTCCTCAATGAGACGCCATGGGATAAAAGAAAGAGGGAGAGAAAGGGATTTAGATGAGAAGGTGGTGGTGGTGATGGAGGGGGGGTTCTTATAGAATACCCCAGCATCTCTCTTTCTCCCGTCCACCCGTTGAGTCTCAAATACCACTCTACCGTTGGCTCCATTGTGTGTCCATCTCAAAGAGCTTGTCTTCAATTAGGCTGATAAGAAGAGAGAGAGGATGAGGACGGGGCAGAATTTGGAGGGCGTTACCTGGGAGGCCTTTAATTGCCTTGATGCCACCGGACTTTTGGTCCTTTTGTCGTTTTTGCTCCCTGCGACCATCTTAATTTTAAGTATACCATTTGTCCCGTGGCCTGGGGCAAAAGAGGCTGCCATCATCTTTGACTCGTGTTGTTTAAATGATGCTGTTTGGATCATGTGGGACTTACAGCAGGAATACATATGACAGAACAGGAAACAGCAAAGTTATTGGGCATCGATTAATAAAAATAAAAATACTACTTAGAAGAAGTCCTCAAATAAATGTAAATGTGTGATAAGCTTCTGTTTAACTTTTGCTGCTTCATAGCAGTTCTGTGTTTACCTCTTTATATATATATATAAAAAAAACAATTTAAATGGATTTTCTTTAGATTTCATCTGCTGATGTTAAAACAAAGCAAAATAAAATAAAAAAACTGCAACAAATTTGAACTGACATTTTCAAATTTGTTGCAGTTTTTTTTTTTTTTTTTCATTTTGTTTCAGACAGACCATCTCACTATGAGACAATTTTTGCTTATGCTGATATCTCAAGTGGAGTACTGGTATTTTTATTTTTTGCTTTTTTTTATACTTCTGATAATCTGATGTTGTTTTTTTATTATTTTACCTGCTTTTTTCACAAAGTTTTTTTCTGGATTACAGTGAATATCAGACTTTATTTATAATGCCAGCTTCTCATAAACAGTTACTCATTTTGCCAACTAGTGACAATTTACACAGATATTTACACAAGAAATCTACACAGATATATTTACCATAAGTAACTTTTTCAGAAAAAAAATTATTTTAGGAGTAACCTTGCTAGACTGTACTTTTTACTTCAACTTGAGTAATATATTTAAAAAGTACTGCTCCTGCGTAAAATTTCTGGATACTCTACCCAGTGTGAGTAACTTTGATAAATTAATTAAACAAAAAAAAAAAAGACCTTCAAATGGATTCAAGTGACAAGTTCCAGTTCTCAGGAGGAATGAATAAGAAATTACCACAACACTGCGTGGAACGTAGCCACAAGGCCTCAGAAGTGATGGGAAACACATTGATGCTCAAAATAATTGATCAATTAATCAAAAAATGTAACTTAAAAAAGGGTAGAAAAACATATTTCAAAATTCTAGCAAGAGCTCACTACAGTGAATCAAAGAAAAGACCATATTTCTTTGTGATGAAAAAAATAAAGCTTCTTTTTGAAAGACTTGTGAGTTTATTAACAGCAAAATTTCAAAAAAAGCCATATTTTTTTAAGTTATGCAATACACCAGAACTTCTGAAATATAATACCTATTCTAGAAGAGACACAGTGTATTTATTCCTGAGAGGTCTGTGGTTATTTCAGCAAAACAATGAAACAATGCTAGATGTCATTTTAGATGAGTTATAACAAGAAGATTCAAAGACACAGAGTGCATGGGATTGAATGGCCTTCCTGCTTTCGAAATTATGCTCTGCATCATGAATTGGACACCAGCTAACACAAAATCTACATTTTGAACTGCTGTTGTCTCACATTCAGAAATGTTCTTGTCTCATCTATTTTTTTACTACATTTCTGGATTAAAAGGCAATATCAAGTGTCGTTTATATTACCGACCTCTTATAAACAACTACTCATCACTTTCAGTGCCAAAGAAATAAAATCAGAGACAGGCGATGTAGGAGATGTGAAAGGGAACGAGGAAGGAGCCAAGAGGAGGAGATAGTGGAGGAAAAAGTGTACAAGTGAAAGTTATTACCAGCAGTGTCTGCTGATTGCATTCAGCAGGGGATGGGGGAAATGGGCAGCCAATGAACCATCTAAACTCTGCTTGCAAAGACTCAAGCGATGCAGCAGGGGGAAAGGAAGACTAAGAGAAAGCTTCAAAGAAAGCAAGTCTAGGAAAGTTTAGGAGGCACACACTTTGGTACAGAGTGGCACAAAAACTCTGGACCAAAGTGTCATCAGAATTATCGTTAAGTTTTCTTTTTAGGCAATCTCAGTTTTCCTAAAACAAAAAAATGGACAATAATAAAAATGCTGTTTTTAAGTTTGATCTACAAATGTTAGATATATCTATTTGTAGTATGCGCCCTGCTCTGGGAGGCTTCCAAAATGCTGTCATGCCCCCTGTAATCTAAAATCTTTACACATTTTTATTTCCTCAGCCTGACATGCCTGCTTACTTAGAGGAGGGAGTATGTCGTAAAATTTACTATTTTGAGCTTAACATCATGATATAATGTTATTCCCTCATCTAAAACATACCTGGATTGTCATTTTGATTCTTTCAGGCATGTTTGAGAAATCCTTGAATCTCCCGCGGCAACTATCTGGGGATGCCTCAGTGCTTGTTCCCACAAAGTGCCGCCTATTTCCACGAAGCTCCTCCTTGGAGGTGCAGTCGCCATCCGAGCTTCAACCATTCTCAGTTGCTTAAAAGTGACCGAGAAGAGTTGTAAATGACATAATGGACGTACATTGTTGGGATGATGTGCTTTTTAAAGAGTCAGAGACCCAATTTTAAAACATAAAATTAGAAAGTCAAATTTCTTTTTGTTTGATGTATGTTGCGTTTTATAATAACTGAAGGTAGAACAGTTCCTTTAGGTTGCTGATGATCACTTATTTTTATTATTTTTTTTGCCTCATTAGTTTTGATGGAAGGCAATTAGAGCGCATGTACTTTTTTACATACTACTTCAAAAGTAAAATATCTTACTTTAATGTTAGGGTCTCTTATGAATAAATCTAATTTAAATATACATCATTAGGCAAAACCTTAAGAAAAAACTAAGTGTGAATTTTCTTTTTACCATGTGTTTTGTTGCTGATCCACAGTCTTTTTTTTTTGCTGCCTTTGCTCTGCACATGTTAGGCGAATAAGTCTGTCACAATCAACTAACACTGTCTGCCAGTATCTTGTCAGTGTTATCTGTATGAGACCTGATTTGGCAATGCATCTGTCACAGCTGTGAACTTTCCCACACACACACACACACACACACCTACATTTACTGCAACCTGTAAAATCTCTCGTGTATTTATACGAGTATAAAAATCAAGGTTTTTTTTTTCCCCTATATATTAAATGTTCTTTTTAAATAAATCAGAATGCATTGACTTCCTGCAAAAGCACCTAATAACAGTCTGCTTATCCAATTGACTTATGGAAACGTAGCTCAGTCAGTCCAGCTGAGCAGCAATCCACCTGCTACGCTTACACGCGGTTACAAACACAGCGTGTGCTGTATTACAAACAAGTATCAGAAAGCAAAGCTAAGCTGTTTGCTAATGCAGGTACGGAATGTGCTAAGCCTGGCAGTGTTAGGGTCAGACTGAAGGGGGTTGTGTCTGTGTGTGTCTCTCTTAGCTTTTTTTTTTGTGTTCAGTGTGTGATGGTAGAGCAGGGATCTACTGGCATTACGGCCTTCCTGCGTAATCACTGTCATATGGAAGGGATTGCAGTGACCACGCGAAAGCCTGGACAACACCACATTTGTTTCTGTGTCCTGTATGCGTGTGCTTTACAAAAAAAAAAAGAAAAAAAAAAAAAAAACTCCTACTTTATGCCAGCAGCCATTATCACCCTTATAAAGGACAGAAAGTGAGAAGGCAGAATTTAAAAAACACTTATATTTCCACTGATAAGCAGATCTGTTGTGAAAATTGTTGTATCGTTATGCGACAGTTGACAACTCTGTGTGAATCTGTTAAGGCAAATATTCCCCATTGTTTAAGTTCAAAGCCTTAAAGTCGATGTTGACAGACACTCAGATTATCCTCTCTCTACAATTCAAACAAAACTTTAACGTTGTCAGTCCTGTGGCAGCATGATTGACATGCTCTACATGAAGGGACACACTGTTTGTCTCCATACACCTACCGATCTCATTTCGCCTCTTTGTAGATCCCAACGTACAAACACAAGCACAGTGTCATGTAAACTTCAAAAAGAAAACAAGCCCAGTGTTCTGGGATGATGGAGCTCATTCAGACCCATCTGCAAGTGCTTATCATGATGGATCCAGGCCTCTAACCGCACATCTATAGCTGCCCGAGAAAGACAGAAATAGAGGGATACGGAGACGACTGAGGTCATGAGAAATGAGACAGATGACTGAGGACAGCACAGTCTATGCTGTGGTCTGTGCTGTTCTATAAATCCATCTTGATGTAGGCTCTGTAAAACAATGTACACTAGGTAAACTGAAGTGAGCTTACCAAAGAGGTTTTGCTAAAGAAAAATGTCCCTAAACTTTAGAATGACAATTGGAAATTATTTAGTTCAATCTTTGTCTTTTTCAGTAGTTTCCAATTCCTGTGTTCCTATGTCTTTAATGATGTTTGTTCTCTAATGTTCTCAAACAAACCTCTATGGCCTTCATAGAACAGCTGCATTCATACTCAAAATAATTTGCACACAGGTCGATTGTGTCCACTAATTAGGTAACCGTTTTTCAAAGTTAATTTGGTGCTATCAAAGTGAAAAGCGGTTGTACATCTTAACTACTTTTGCAGTGAGCTGTGCAACATTTGAAAATTATTTAATATAAGATCCTTCTTTTAACAAAAGTATTAGCTATAGAACAGCAGAAGTAGTTAACTCACATAGTACACACCTAAATATGGCTCAGGAGGCAATATTGTCACACACTAAAGAGAGCCTGTCTCTTTAACCAAACTTGTTTTGTCTGTGGAAAATAATCCATCTCCCATTCCATAATAGATCACCCACTGAAGTATCTGATAGAACATGCGCATGGCCTTCGAAGCAGCTTATTCATGCCCTTTTTCTGCTTCAGTTTTTCTCCTGAGCCCCCACTTCTTCCTCTTGTTCTCTGCAACCGATCCCTATTTCATACTAATCAATTTAATCCTGTAAGCAGGTGTAAGCCGCATCATTAAGTGGTGCCATGTCATTAGGTGGGTAAAGGAAAAATTGAAAGGCTGGAATGTGAAGGAAAACAGGTAGCTGGTATAACTACAGTATGGGTAGTATATGGGTAGTCTTTCAAATCACATAAACACTGTTTCTCTACTTCTTATGTAGTTACCAAGATAAAGGAGAGACGAATGGCGGTGAGGGTCTTGGGTTTTAATTTTCTATAAAGAGAAATGGGGAATTGAGGAGACATTCAGGAAATGATATCAATCCACCCCTCTCCGACCGTCAGTTTCTTCTGCTTTCTTTTTGTGTCTCATTCCCAGAGATATCTCCCAAAGGAAGGTGTGAAAGAAAAAAAAAGAAGGACTAAAGGGGTGAAAAACAGGGACGCAATTCTTGTTTTTCCCCTGGTCCTCACAGAGTCGAGCTATGGGTCTGAGTCTGCACAAGTTCTTTTAATTTGCCAGCCATCCTTTCTCTCTGCATGTCTATCCCTTTTCTTGAGCTCTGAATTGAGTCTGTTTGGAGCGGTTGTGGGGTGTCCAAGTGTTGCAGAGGAGTGGGTCTTAGCAACTGGTGATGCCCCCCGGACTGCAGTGAGAGATGCTGCTGTAGCAATAGAGAACAAAAGCAGAAGGCTAAAGAAGAGAAGGAGGTGTGAAGGTGGCATCATGACAGCATTTGAGGAGTTAGCAAGTGCTTTCTTCCGCTGTGGCTCCTCTGTTCGTCCTTAGAATGGTGCAGTAGTTTACCATGCTGCTCGCAACCTCAGTGTTGCAGTTGAGCAGGCTTCTATTCTCCTGCTCTGGCTTCGGTCTCCCCTATCCCCGGCAGCAGTCAATCAGTTCTGCCCCGCAATCCTTTCTCTCTCTCCGTCAGTCTATCTGTGCCTAAATCTGATTCCCAGCGCACATCCTCTTGCAAAACAGAGGTCACGATTCAGGCGCCCACTTTCCCTCACTCTCTCTTTTTCAGACCCTAATTCCTTTTTAACTCAGCGAGCGGGTGTCAGGGATACAACCCGGTGCATTCCTGCCTGGCTTGTAGCGCAACAAGCTATTGAGTGGGAGATAAGCCTCTCTTTTAGGAAGGGTTGTGGAGAATTGAATTCAGCCCCTGAGTGACGGGAGGAGGAAGATTTATCCCCGTCAGAGGACAATGCTGCCTTTTCGGAGACTTTAATCTCCAGCGGACAATAAAGCTGGTTTTCCAACTCCAACGACCAACATCGGGCTTGCATCCCTCTGTGCTTTTCCCACGACGATTGCTGATTAGCACTACAGACTAATTGAACATGAGTCACTATCGCAATGTTGTTGATGTTTTCTCTTTTTATTTCAGCAAAGGAGGAAAAAAGAAGTTCGAAGGTAAGACTGAAGGCATACAACAAGAATATAAAGGTTTTGTCTGGTAATAAGTAGAGTAATCAGAAACAAGAAAGACAGAGAATAGGAGATGTAAAGAAGTAAATGGTTGCTAAGTTCTCTCATTGTGCAAAGCACAGACGGTGACTTCTGGGAAGACACTCATGAACACACGCGCACACACCCCCATGCACGCACACCCAGAGTAGTGTAATGACCATAACTGGCATAACACAGAGGAAAATCAGAAAGGTAATAAAGAGACGCTAATCTCAAGAACTGGCAGGATTTTGATTGGGGTGTGGTTTGGATAAGTAAACTAGCAGAGACAATAAACAGCTGT
Source organism: Girardinus metallicus (assembly GCA_903067095.1). Classification (NCBI taxonomy): domain Eukaryota; kingdom Metazoa; phylum Chordata; class Actinopteri; order Cyprinodontiformes; family Poeciliidae; genus Girardinus; species Girardinus metallicus. The sequence continues at coordinate 92,398 of CAEGAE010026799.1, forward strand.
AGCAAGCCAACAAAATTTTCTGCTGTTGCATGGCTCATCACATTTAATTGTTAGAACACTTAAAACGAGACAGATTATAAATAAAACTCTAAGATCGGGTGAATGTGAGTCAAATCAAAATATCATGAGTCTGGAGTCTGAAGAAAACAACAAAGTTCTCTTCAGAAAAATGTGCTGCAGCATGTGATAGTACCCATGATTCCTGTGAAATACATCTAAACCTAATCATTACATACAATCCAAATTATACATATACATATATATATATATATATATATATATGTACACATGTGTCTTTTTTTTAAATATAAGGAAACTGGAGTATCTGCAGATTACAATAGGAAAGGTGTCAAGTGATCCTGCACTCTTTGCTTTCGGCCACTTTTCTTCTCGGTGACTGTCTACTCCAATACAATGCAGCCAAGTTCAGTTTTGTATGCAAACTGGTAATTTATTTTTCCATCTAAGGAAACCCATCAATTGCAACAAATCACTAACTTTTAACAGCTACTCAGAAATGCATTGGCATTACAAAAAAAAGCTAAGTTTTACCAAAAAGAAACTTAGCAGAACCTTGAGAAAATATAAGGTCAATGAATGACATTAAAAAGTATGCATGAGCCGGTTAATGGGATGTATGTCAGGTTTATTTTTTAAAGGTACAGTTTCAAAATTGCTAGAGTTTCCCATGCCTGCCTTTAAATGACATGTAAGAAAAAGTGTTGGATTAACTAGAATTTTATCTTGCTCCATTACTTCTTGCATGGAGCAAGAAGTAATAGCAACACAACATCCCAACCTGTTGCTGCACACTGTTGATTTGGCTGGTTGAAAAAACAAAAGTAGCACTTCTAATGATTGTAATTAAGGTAGTACTTTTTTGAACTACTTAACAACCACTTAATATGAACTTGTCATACAAGTGGTGGCAGCAATTAATAACAAGTACTAAATTTAGCTGATATTTATGTCATTTTTTGCTGAAGTATGTGCTTCAAATCCAAAACACTTCCTAAATATGCTGTTTTTAACATCAGTAGGGGCTTTTCTGTTTCAATAAAACTACTTAGATCCATTTTTTTTAAACTGAGTGTGTCAGTGCTGTGATACAGTGAAACACAGAATTTCTCAAAGTAGGTTTTAGAATGGACTATGACATCTGATGTCAGACAAAAAAACAAAAGAAAAACAATTATTTAAGAAACTGAATGATGTATGTTTTGTAACTGTTCACTTATTATAAAATGTGGGTTGAACAAAGTAATGGATTTATGGTGTCCAGTCGGCCTTGTTCATGTCATCAACCATAACCAATAAAAGTGACCACTCAAACTAGTAGAAGTGCCACATTAGAGCATGCCTTGCATTTTGGAAACAGTCATGAGAGGTAAAACAGAATAAATGAGAAATGTTGATTTTTAATGATCCTATGAGATTGAATAAGTATTCACTTCAGAGTGAGAAGACTTTTTACATGGATAAGGAAATTGTTTAAACAATGGCAGTCACCATTTTCCAAATACCAAGCCAGTGTGTAACAGCATTTCTATGAACAACATGGTTTAGGTTTACATATGTGTCACACTTGCAAATTCTGCTACAAAGTCAGGCATTATGGGTGGGTCATAAGTGTTATGTGATGGAATGGGGCATTATGGTATCAGTTCACTACTAGTCTGCTTGTGTCTACAGCTGGGAACCAACTGTCACACACACATTTAATACACATCCACACATCCTTAAGACGAAAAAAAAAAAAAAAAACATCTCATATTACATTAAATGTTTGAATTATGGGTTGGAAATCTCAAGCCAGTGTGCAATGCTCCTTTTTTTTTTGTTAAGCGGGATCGCTCAAATGTTGTGTGTTTCCATCTCCAAACCACACTGCGGGACGCTCCTAACTCAGTGGGATAGTCTGAAAAAATAAATACTGCCATAATTACAGAAGAGAGAGACATGGTCCATGTCTGACATGACAAATCCCAGATGGATATCTCCGGCTGACCCCTGACGGAGTGTGTGTGAGTGTGTTTATTCATGTGATTGGTATGTTTAGATCCCCTTTATATTTTTGGTGGAAACACTGAAGGTGCTCACATCAAGATGAACATTTCCATTCTACGTTTCTCTGCATTTTGTCGACCCGACAATGAAAGTCTCAATGTCCGCTCGAACATGTAGAGAAAAAGATGCATAGACAAGGACAAACATATCGACTGTCACAAACAGAGACTTAGAAACCGAGGAAGGGCTGAAAGAAGAGATTCACAGCGCCAGGAAGAATCTCTGGATGTGATTTGGGGAAGCTTAAAGTAAATATTTATTTCCCATTGCAGGGCCTGTCAGTGGTAACATGATGGATTCACCGCCCGACTTCTTCCAACACACACCGATGCTATTCAAAGACGCCTGTCCCCCTTATGTTTATGGTGGCATGACTTACACTGCGGCAGACCTCTACACAATACAAACGCAGAGTGAGATCCTTACAGTGTGGGCATGCAAATACACAGTCATAGCCAAGCACACACACAAACACACACATACGGGCACAGACATACAGCTCAGCACACGTGTCTCCGAAAGGCATTTCTTTGTTGAACAGCAGATTACCAGCTCAGCTTAACCCCAGCTTGTGTTGCACTGCTTCCATTCTCCGTGTTTGATTGCAACACTTAATACCCATGTTTGTGGCTACACAATATGCCGAAATGAGATTTTTCTTTTTGAGTTGTTGTCCAGCGTTAACACCTAAACACCTATAATTTGTGTTTGCGTGATGTCTCGAGCTCGGCCCGACAGAGAGCTGAGAGCAAATATGACACAGAGTGAGAAAATAAATGTGATTGAAAGTATAGAACTCCTGAGGTGTAAATATAGAAATAGTTCGGCTTACATTTTCACGTGTTACGGTGCCTTTCAAAAGTATTTGTACTCTTTGAACTTTTTCCACATTTTGTTACGTTAGACACAAACACAGTTCAAAAAGTTTGGCTTTTATGTGAAAGACCAAAACAAAGTAGAACATAACTATGAAGTGAAAAAAGTGAGACGCGGTTTACATTTAATGCTTCCCCTCCAAAAATTAGAAAACTGTGACTTGAATTTGTATTCAGTTATTTGGAAAAACACTTTTACTACCACCTTTCGAAGCAATTACAGTCTCTTCCAGCTTTGCAGATGTAGGAGATCAATTGTTTGCACCTTCTGTCTTGCAAAATGGTTCAAGGTCAGTCAAGTAACATCAAAGCTTCCTGGTTTGGTTTAGATGTTGAGAGGAGCTTCCAAACCAATGACAAGGTTTTGGTCTAAAACACTACACTGTCTCTCTGGCTGCATGCATAGAGTTAGTGATCTGCTACAAGGTAAACCAGTCCTGACTTTTTGTGCATACTATAAGAAGTTCATCTTTGTGTATGGAAGCCAATGAGCGTATTTTTGGTCTCTTCTCCGGAGAGCACATATTCAATGTTCTGTCTCCCGAAAGTAGCTTTCAGTTTACTGAAAACAGTAATTCTTATGGCTTTCTTTCAACAATGGCTTTTCCTCCCATAAAGGACAGGTTTGTGGAATGAACAATCAGCAACTGTTCCATCAGTGGATTGTCCTATCTGAGCTGTTGACATCCGCAGCTCCTCCAGACCCCTGGCCTGCTTATTGATTTTCTTATCTAGATGAGCGCCCATGTCTTAGTACAGTTGCAGTTCTTCCATACTTTCTCCAGTCTTAAATGAGTGCTCCGTTAAATGTTCAAAGCCTGGGTTCTTGTTTTATAACCAAGTGCTATCATAAGATTCTCCATAGCTTCATCTCTGATCCGTCTCGTGTGTTCCTTGAGACCCATGATGCTGTTTGTTTACTAATGTTCTCTAACAAACCTTTACAGACAAATATCGTTGGAATACTTATATTTCGAAATACACTTCAGTTTCTATTTGCTACTTACTTCTGTGTTCTCTGCATTTGTGAAGCGAGCTGAATACATAACATGCCACACTTTTTTGATTGTTTTGTTAAAAGCAATCACGTCCTTTCCACTTCAAAGTTCAACGGGTGTGAATACTTTTGCGCAGCACTGTTTGCGATGGTTGTTAGTCAACTGTCTAACATCACTGTTTCTGTTACTCCTTAAGATGCTTTCTCACTCAGTAAGAATTGTGAAATCCTGTCCGGGAAGCGTAATCTCAGGAGGCCATTTTCTCAGGGAAAAACCAAATCCTTGGCTCATCTCCGTGATTGGATAGGCCAGTCAGTGAGCCTGCGGGCTTCTCTCCTTCTGCACAACCTCGTCTAGTCATCCTGCGCCCTTTAAGTCCTCCTTTTTTTTTTTTTTTTTCCTCTCCCATCTTCTGAAATAGTCTCCCTAACGAGGAAGCCCTTCCCTATTCCCAGCTACAAAAACAGGCGTTGGTGGCAGAAGATGCTTAGGGAATGTGGTTATTATTGCATATACGCACACACACATTTTCAGGGGCCCCTCTCCAGTAGTTTGGTAAATGATGCCCCAAACTTAGCTGTGAGCACAAATGAGTCCGATGTTTCTTCTCATCATTCTCATCATCATCATCATTATTCCTTAGCTGGCTTATGACTCAGTCACATTATTTTTCCAGAAAAAAATCATTTTCTCTGTCTAGTTTCATTCTCAATCCCATAGTTTTTTTTCCTGCTAACTTAACTCATTATTTTCCTTTCTGTGTCATCCAACGTCCCTTTTTCCCCAACATGGTCTCCAAATATCTTTTCATTTTGTTCCCAGAGTTTCACTCAGTTCGCATCTACCTGTCTCCTTGGTATACAGTCTGCATCCGTTTTTTTTTTCTTTTTGAAGTAAGAGTTTTAAGAAGCAGCAAGAAGTAATTCAAACATCATGACTGTAATTTGCTATGACATGTTTAATTTCTGACCTCACTTCAGATAACCTTCTTGCTCACTCTGGCTCCTTCTGCGTTTCCCATCCTCGCTCCCACGTCCAGCAACACGCTGCGGACGAGCCAGGCCATTTCTCAACGGTTTCCTCCAAATATGTGCTCACACTAACAGCTCTGTGGCTACTTAATAAGACCAAACTGTTTGCTCATGCTTTGTAGGTCATTTAAACAAATGTGTTCCTCCAGAGCCAAATGCTGCCCAAGATCTCCAAAATGCTGTCTATCATGTTTATCCATACATTCAATATGTTTTTAATGATTTCACTCATGCTGAGGCAATTTTTTTCTTCATAAATAAGCACAGGCAATTTTAACTCTGAGTAAAATGGACCACAGGAAAAGTTATGACACTATTGGCAACCTTGGCGAAGGGTGATGGTTAAGCCGGGGGATGACAGGAAGTGACCAAACAGTTCAATTTGGGTACTTGGGTAAGCTGGAGTGAGAGAGGAGAAGGGAAAAAAAAGATTTACAGGCACAGCACACTCTGCTGCCAACCCCAAAAGCCACAAATATGAACGTGTTCCCCGAGAAGTCGACCATGTGAAAACAAAAGTGCCTGGCAGTGGGCAGCGGAAAGAGAGGTTGAGGGAAAGGGGGGGAAGGCAGAGAACTGTTTAAGTTTAATTTGGGTGAGAGGTCAACATGAAGCCAGATCCGGAGGACGCAAACTCAAGATAGCATGTCCTATTGCTGCCCTGTGCCAAAGCACACACATATAGAACACAAGGATGCTTTCTTTGTGCAGATATAAAAAGTTGGGAGCCTAATTTTATGTCACACTCCAAACTGCCACAGCCTTGAAGGCTAGTCGGAGGAAGTATCTGCCACAAACATCATTACCACAACCTCAAAAAGGAAAACATTCATATAAAACTTGCTTGGTCACAGCAAATTGATGATTTTTTTTTATTTACCTCTTTAAATTTTGGCACAATTTTCTGAGAAGGAAAAGAAAACCAAAGATGCTAAATTAGTTGGTTGCGAGACATATATTTTAATTTTTTTTTATGTATTTGATGAATGTTTAATGCATTCATTTAAATATATTTAACACAACACACATGTAGAACTTGTTTTTCAGGCTGTAATAATGATGCATCATCAGTGCTGATGATGGTTTAGCATCATTATTTAAAGTAATCACCAGGTGATTTCTTTAAATAATTCAGTGTCTTAAAAATTTAAAATATACATATATTAAAAAATATAACTATTTTTATATTTAAAATATAATGTTTTTAATGAAAGCTCAAATATTTTTTGTATTTTCTACATATTTTAAAGAGAAATTATATATATATATA